>JAGVSP010002329.1:0-51050 GCA_022494985.1 Micrasema minimum | reverse complement strand
AAAAAGTTGGGTATGGTGCCTTTGCCCAGAAAATAATTTGATGGATAACCGTTAAAAGGAAAAAAATTATTTTACTTTACTTATTTAAACAAACAAAATACATAAATACGTAGGGTAGTTTAATAATATATGTGAGGAGGATGAGGAGTGTAGTGTTCTGGAATGTTGTATGTGAAGCTTTTGTAGGGGAAGTCGCTTTGGGGTCAAATAGTTCAAAGCCATCATATAAGTTGAAAGGAAACGCTTGAAATTAGACCTCTCTCGTCTGTGTTATTATCAAACAACTCTAAGGGAAGTATAATGTTAAGAAGATAGTGTTTAAATTTATTTTTACTCTCCCATTCTTCTTCTTTTTTTGTGCCTTTGTTCTTATCTCGAAATTATAATTATAGAAAACAGAAGTTATGTACTTCAATTAAGTTTATTTTTCAGAACATTGTAAATATGTAGGCATAATATGCGGCCGTTCGGCCATTTTTTTCTTCATTTCTCTAGTTAACCTTCGCTGCCACCTGACCTTGGCCGATCGATAGTATTACTGGAATTTAGCACTAAAGTAAAGATTTTTAAACAAGTAGACAAGTGTCAACATTAAGCATGCTTGCATCGTCCTATTTTCAAAGTTATTTGTTAAATTAGATAAAAAATAAGACGATACAAATACGCTTTTGGTCGATATCTAAAACATGTGAAAAAAACATTACTCTAGTGCTAAATTCCAGGGAGAAAATCGAGGAATACGATTGTATGGAGAATCGGCCAGATTCGCGTGATAGAGGATGCTCTAAGTGTGGTAGCCAAAGAAAAACATATTTTTTTTAAAAACAATCAGTACTATGGATTTCAGTTTATATATATACTTTCCTAATTTTCCGTAAAAAAATGTTTTTATTAATGGCCGCATTTTAGGTGCTCCCGCCGCGCCGCTAACATGGTCCATGCAAATAGTATACGTAAAAGCTTGATTTTTTAGCCTCGGTTCCCTCTTAATAAAAATAAAACAAACACGAATGAAGTGAAATTAAATGTAATTTATAAGACCAAAATGTTAGCGTACTAAGAGCGAAATATCCACGGAATGTTTTCAAGTTTTACATTACATGATATATTTACACACACACCGTAAATATATTCACTCGTAGCTTCAAAACCACAAAAAGGAATACCATTTTACTAGCTCCAGCATGTTTTTGTACCAGCAGTATGAAGCACCTATATTCTAGATGTAAGTTCTACGAGATACTAACAAACTAAATTCCGGGAATTCACAGCTAACTTAGGGGTGGAACACGTTTAGGAAATTTCAATCCCTGTGAACGTAATAATACTCAAATTTACGCCCTAGGAAAATAAAGCATTTAACGATCACGTTTTTAAGTATTTTTTAGTATAAAACAGCAGAGCAAAGTTGGAAAATCTAGCAAAGTCGATATTTAACTTGAGAACGAAATTTTTCAGATATATAATTCCATATTTAATTACCTACAAGTAGTATAATAAACCAGCCTGATGGTTCTTCGATCTCTTTTGTTTCTGTAACGCTAAGATATCTACGGAAGCGCTCGCTTGTAATTCATTATAAACTATATAAATAAAACTCCTCATTTTTACACTTACATTTTATTATTAAAACTCTCGATCGGTGCCAAGACATCGCGTGTTCTCTTTTTCAAGGGTACATCGAAATTTCAACAACGTAATTCATCGTTAGTAGTTTGAAAAGCACCATGCTTTAAAAACAATAGTATAATTTATCGAGGGTCTACAGCTATAGAATATATAATAATTGTGATTCTGCGGCATCTCATTTTCTATGCATTATTTCTATCTATTTTAATCAAGATTATTCTTATAACTTTAATTGTTTTTGATACGGACTAATTTGTCTGGTTACACCTCGACACACTGATTATTTACCAGAGTTTTTGAGTTCTTGGGTTCCACAGTTTAATGCACCATAATGGAATTAACCTAAAATGCATTCATAAACCAACATCAATTATTAATTGGAATTCTAACGAACAAAGAACAAAATGAAGCTGGAATTTCTTCACTTCAAATCTTCAAGATAATCTACCAAAGTTGTGAATGAATGCCTCAACACGGGCTTATTTCCCAGCGAGAGATATTTCATTAAAAAAATTGTAAATGTGAATAAAATCAATTTAAAAAATTAAAAAGTAATTTTTAAAAAAAACCGCGCTAGTGAAAGCGGCTGCCATTTGGTTTAATATTTTTGTTCTATGTTATGATATTAATCTATGTCTTACCAAGGAGGATGTACTATATATTATAATAGGGATGGTAAGGAAAATAAACTGAGATATTTGTCGTTGACCTTATGATAAAGTAATGATACATATCAAAGGAAATGTGAACTTGGAAAATTAACCTTTTGCAGGTCCATCTATTTAAATTACTCGCGATTGGCTTTATATATATGTATATTGATGCATAATATATGGACAGGACATTCTTTAGATACTATGGAATTACATGGGCATAATGACTTACTCACTTTAGGTATAATTTGGACATATATGACATTTGCTCTGTTAAACATCGATATTAATTGAATATCGCATAAAGTGACGGAGTTTTTTACAATATAATATTGAATGATGGGCCGTCATATAAATTTTAAATCTAGTATTATTACATTCTTTCATTCATTATACCATATCCGCTCACTATGTGGAGCATATGGAATCCACAAAAAACTGTATTATAAATAATAATATAATCCACAAACAGTATTATTATATAATTAATAATAATATCAGTTTATTTCGAATTATCTTTGATACAGTAGGTATACATAAAACAAATAGAAGAAGAAAAACAAGATCAAAATTAAATAAAATAGAATAAAATGAAATAAAATGGAATAAAAGAAAGATGTTTACATAAAAATAAAATAAAATAATAATAATGAGGTAAAAAAAAAATTACTCAAGGTGGTCGAAAATTTTGAGATTTTCGACCAGTTGGTCTGTTTCAAGAGTGGGCCATCCGCGCACAGCAGCGCGGCTTGGACCCATCCACTCCTGCACCCAAACAGCCGACTCCCGAAGTTTGGCCACTTTAAAGCGCACCGTGGCTTCAAAGGAGATTATTCCTGAGATAGCAAACATGACGGAAGTATGCTACAGTTGAATTTCGAACCACGGTTTTTGGAGAAATAATTTGTATATTTTAAGCCATAATTAATCACATTGCATAGAAAGAGAGGCTTTATGAGTATTGAGTAGGTAGATTTGGTTAAATTGTAGTTTTCTGCACTTGAGCACTTGAGCTTACCATCAAATTTATTGTGATCCGTCTCTTATTTATGATGATTTACAAAAATGTTACCAGTAATGAAATATAGACGAATACATATTATATTACTTTAATGGTAGGTTTATTAATCAATGTCTGACTTTATACAAAACTTATTCATAGAATTATAAAATAACTATAACTCTCTTTCCTGGCCTATTAAGCAGGAACTGTTCAGACAAAACTGTAATAATTTAATCCCGCAAAACTCAAACAGAATCCATTTTCAATAAAAATCGAATAAAACTACATAAAAAAGTTAACAAACCCTTAAACTAACCGGCGATATTCGTGATAGACGTAATTTAAACTGAAATATGTGAATATTCGTTTGGCGTGTGAGGAAACCGTTTTTCAATTTTTCTCAAAGAATTTTCGAATCGAAAAAGTCCAAAACTGAAATCTATGGCTCGCGTACAGCCCTGAATCTAATTAATCAACAAATATACGGTTCAATTATTAGTTTTTAGTTTAGTTCGTGGTTATTTGAAGACATGTCACGTTTGTCGATTATTTCGTATATCTAAATCAACTTCTATGATATTATATTGCTTTATTGCTTAGTTATTGTAAATGCTCAATTTTCTGTGTTTTTTTTTGTATAGAACCTTCTAAATAGAAGCGTTTTTTATAAACTATCTCTATTATAGTATTTTTTTTTTTTTAATTTTACAATATTTTTATTATGTCTAGTAAAAATTCTTTAGAAATTCTTAATTTTTTTTTTTTGAGTATTTGTATATGTGTTCCTTCTTTCGTTTCTATGCGAAGTATGAAATAAATAATGGTATTTGATTTACTATAATTTTTTGTGATAAAAATGGTATTTCTGATTCTGGAAAAGATTTAAAAAAACGTTTATTTAAAAAATATTATATAATTTAAAATTTAAAAAAACTTGTATATAACTTCAATCCGTACTTTGATAAAGAAACACAATGTTGGTCTGAAACCAGTCGGGATAATCCATTAAATAGTGGTTCAAAAGAAAAGAGGCTAAATTGGCAGTTCATAATGGAGTTCTGGTACCAACCCTTATGTATGGTAGTGAAGCGTGGTGTTGGAAAAAAGAGGGATGAAAGTAGATTGAATGCAGTTGAAATGCAATCTCTCAGGCGAATTGTGTGATAAGACTATGCATGATAGGTGTACAAATGTCGAAATTAGAGCAAAGTGCAAGGCTGAGATAAGCATTATCGACAAAATTAAGAAAGGTCTTTTACGACGGTTCGGTCATGTAGAGCGAATGGATGATGAAAGAACGGCTAAAAAAATATATGATGCGACTGTGCCCGGATGTAGAAACCAAGGAAGGCCGAGAAATACATGGCATGATCAAGTAAAACAAGTGCTTGAAAGTGGGCATGTAAGAAGTCGGAATAACCGACGTGCGTGCATGAGAAGATGTATGAATGTGAAGGAAGCAAGAGAAGTGTGCCAGGACAGAGTGATCTGGCGGTATATCCTCTCTGCTTACTCCTTCGGGGAAATGGCGTGATGGTTAGTTAGTTAGTTGGTCAAAAGAATAAATTTTTTATAAAATAATTATTTGAATAATTCAATCAGTAGGTACCTACTCCAAAAACAAAATAACGATCTTAGAAGTTTATTTTGTATATTTATTTGTTACGCAAAGCTAGATAAATTTAATGTGTTGTTTATTTTACACTAATTAAACACAGTTGTAATAAAAACGCTTATGTTCCTGATAAACGGCAAGAAAATAAAATAAAACTATTGTAAATAACGAGCCAATTACGTAAAACGGTCTCGTTCCAAAAAATTACAAAAAGTCTTAACATCGCTCAGCCCCTGTTGACATATCTTACAAACAACTGACCTTACTCAACAAAGAAAAACAACATTACCAACTCGGAATTACACCAAAGTTAGTTTCCAAAAATGTTCGTCTCTAGCAGACGTAAACTGCAAAAACGGAAACAATATTTCATTCTCCATTCGGGAACTAATACAATAATGCGAAAAAACTTCTGAGCGATTCCAATTTTGGAAAGTCTTTTTTATGACCTCCATTTACTAAAAGGCGGGGAAATTTTCAGTTAAAGAAGAGAAAAGAACCACGGAGAAACAACAAGAAAAAACGCCAAGAATGTACGAGTAATATTCCTGTTACAATTGGTTTTCTTCCTTTAGACTGTTTCGTGGCGTGTTTGCCCGCCATTTTAAACTTTTCGTTTCCATAAAAGTTGTAAAATGTTAACTGCTCTAATTTCAATAATTGGGGCGAAATATTTCGCGGATAGACATTAATTTTACTGCCAAATAAACGTTTTATTCTATCAATATCGTGGATCTGGTGTAAACCTTTAACCCTGTCGGTGTTTCTCCATATTGGCGATAAAAACTTTGTATTATTCCAAAAATATCCCCTACCTTATTTCAGTTCTATAGGGAAATATTAGAAAGTTTTGAGCATGGACATATTTACATTGTTCACATAAGCAACTACAAATATTTTGGATAGTATTATTTCTTCGTCATTACCCTTGCTAGTGTGTAAAACTAGAAAGAATATTAATTTCTGGGTTTAAGTTTGTTAGTACATGTTTTAGTATAGCGTAAATATGCGTTTTCAGCGGTTGAAAATAACTTTTTCAATCAAACTTCCGGGCTTAATATCTTGGAAATATAATGAAAAAAGTTTTGCAGAAAATTTAATAAATCAACATGAATAGTAATTACCTATCTTTGGAATAAGCAGAATTAAAAAACTTAAATATGAATTACTTCCAGAAAAAAACGCAATTTTGTATCGTAAATAAAGAGAATTGCTTTGTCATAATTATTCATTTCTTTTTTTATTATACATCTCTTGATAAAAATATCCAGCTAGAAAGATCATTGTATTGAATAAATCATAATTATATAAATTTTTTTTAATACTTATGAAATTCTTACTCAAATTTTTTTAAAACTGAACTCCACTAAATGCTAAGGAGATAATGCTAAAATTTCGCTTGACTTTCACATTTTGAACCTCAAGGAGTTTTGCATAATTCATGAGTTTTTCACAAATCTGAGTCCCTAAAAGTCATTTGTCAATGTTTCAAAATTTAAGTATCATGTATTTGTATAGTGAAACATTTTGATTACATGAAATTAAATCTTTTTTTTAAGTACCGGTACATTTTTTAAGTAATTAGCATATCAATTTAAAATCCTGTAAAAATATTACGTTCATAGATATTGAAATCCTCTTCTTTTTACTTTGTCCGCTACTAATGGGACATAGGAAACTAAATTAACTAGAAACTAATTGATAGTTATTTATGATTATATACCACGGAGGTAAGATTATTAGCCTAACGTTGCAATATCGACACTACCTGCAATCGACCTGACGCATTTTCCGAACAAACTACATCAAAATATATAAACATATGCAGTACAAATTACTAAGCATTTGTCCGCCTTGTAGCATAGTGGTAGCGCATTCGGTTACTATGCATGAGGTCGCGGGTTCGATTGTGATTGTGCATCGATTGAACATGTGATTTTTTATTAATATTTCATGTGTGATACCTTGGGCTGGTACTGAAGCGTAAGACTGCACTTAGTGTACCAATGCAGTGCCATATGCACAATTGGTGTGCGGATAAGGGAAAGTAGTAGCATGGACAAAAAATACTATTATTTATAGAAAATATACATCATCAGTACACAATATTGATATTTGCTAACAATATTGATATTTTTAACACAAATCTAGTGCATTTTAGGGAACAGTGTCTGGATGCCATCTCTGGCAGTAATGAATAGTGAGTGTGCTATTTGCAACTTGCTCCATTTAATTATATATATTTTTATTATTATCTTATTGTATTTTTTAATTAACCATTTGTAACTTGCTCCAGTTAATATAAAATTGTATTTTTTCTTAGCATAAGTTTTCTTGCCAAATCGAATATTCGTTTGTATTTTCTTTTTCATTTTTGTTTCTAATTTGGCTACCTACTGTGTAACATTTTAAAAATGTTTATGTAAAAGCCTTATGGGCGTTAAAACAATTAAAATAAAAATAAAAATAAATAAAATAAATACTAACACATGAAAATTCCCCCTAAAAAGAGTTTCAACGGAGAATGTTTCCAAATGTCAAAGCATTATTTATTTCAGGAGAATTGGAACGAGGAATGTGGAAGAAAATGTATGCCTCTAATTTGAATTTCGCTTTTAAGTTATATCTCTTTGAATGTTTTATTGTTCGGAGTTACAAAGAGGAAAGTAATCCTTGTTTACGACTCCAGTGAATGCAGAAAAGACTATCAAAAACACTCGCAAACTTAAACACATACAGATTATTGTATTAAATACAATATAATGTATTTTCATTTTACAAAACAACATTAAGTGTTGCCACAGCCAAAATGTTTCATACGCCTATATAACAAGCCTAGAAGTATGCATATTTACCATTATATTAACTAACTAACTAAATAACCATCACGCCATTTCCCCGAAGAGGTAGGCAGAGAGGATAGAACGCCACACCACTCTGTCCTGGCACACTTCTCTTGCTTCCTCCACATTCATACATATTCTCATGCACGCACGTTGATTATTCCGACTTTTTACATGCCCACTTTCAAGCACTTGTTTTACTTGATCGTGCCATGTCTTTCTCGGCCTTCTCGACTTCTACATCCAGGCACCGTCGCATCATATATTTTTTTGGCCGTTCTTTCATCATCCATTCGCTCTACATGACCGAACCGTCGTAAAAGACCTTTCTTAATTTTGTCGATAATGCTTATCTTAGCCTCGCATTCTGCTCTATTCTATATTACATCGCATAAATACACAAATAAAAACTAAAATAATACTGTCATCTAGTAACTAATTAAGTTCGGATGAGCCTTACCTACACCAATAAAGATTAATTGCCAAAAATTCTTAACAATCTTCTCAACAGAGGTCACCAGTGAGAAAAAGCACTTGTAAAGTGAAACGTGGCAGGATAAATCATACTAAAAGAAGTTCCGAAATTTGTCATGTATGGTTATCAGCTGATGGGCGGAATGGGGAGTGTTTGTAATACATCAAGTGGCCACATAACCCAGCTAATGACAGGTCATAAGCCCTGTAAACGCCTAGATAATCCACATTCGTTTCCAGAGTTTCTCTGTCTCTGTTTGGGATATAAATAATATCTGAAATAATATCTTTCACATTATCTACGCATATATTTTAAGTTAGTCAATAAAAAAATGTAAGGATTACACTGCAGAAAATTTACTGATTTAAATTCCAAAACGATTTATTGAATCTCAAAGAAAATATTTTTTGGCTGTTTTTAATTCTAATTCATTAACTCTTTTCTCATTGTTTAAGCCTTCAATTATCGAATTAAATTAATTTTATAACAAACTCCGTATTTCTAAGAAAACCTCATTTTGTAGATAGGAATTTTTAATCATGATAAATATATAAAAATTTACAAGTGATTTTCATATAAAAATTTCAATAAATATTTCATATAAATATGTGTGATACCTTGGACTGGTTCTCAATAGTAAGACTGATCATCTTACCTCAATGTAATTAAATGATCAAGATACACTGCACTTGGTGTACCAATGCAGTGTCCTATGCACCATTGCACATAAGGGAGGTAGAAGTAGTAGTGAATATAAAAATACGTTTTGTTAAAAAAAACATATATTTCCGGCTTCATGACAACTTTTTTTATCAAGAGATGAAAGGGAGGATCAATTTTTGGATAAATAAACGCGAAATTGTTTCAAAACCAGTTAGAGAGTTATCAATACAATGTTAGTTTAAAACAAAGGGTTTTTTATGAATTGATAAGATTTTTCATACTTACAATAAAGTATAAATTCGCTTATGTATATAAAGTAAGTTTGTGCGGGGATGAAGCAATTCTCGAATCTTTATGTCCCACTCATCCACGGAAATTTCAGGCGGAGAACATAAAACCACCCTTAAGGCTATTAAAATGAACAGATATATTTCATGAGGGCGGTAGTTCCATTTATTATGTGGCCTTAAATTCTTTGTTTTGTGAATTTATTGAAACTAGCAAGGTATCGGTACATTTAACTGCCCTTTTACTGCGACAGCCTACCCGGCTGATTAGGACGCCCAATGTACAATTTTATACTGCAATTTTATCATTATTATGACGGTACAAGAGATAAAACACACAACATTGTAACAATTGCTGAAAAGATAATTTAGAAATCCACCAGTTTTAAGTTAAAGCTGACACAAGTATCGTAAACGGATGCTTATAACGTATCCTCTTATACACGGTGTAACAAAACTCGATATACAAGCGGGAAACCAGTAAATCTACGTCATAATATAGAAAGAAAAAATTGATTCGACTCATAGTTTTCGAGAAAAATGAGTAAGAATTAGATTTTTTTTAATTCTTAAAAAATATTTTAAAATACAATCTATTTATTATTAATTTGTGGTCCAACATTTTAATATGATGTTAATAAAAAATTGTATAAAACCACTCACCGACTTTTCTGTCTACCGGTTTCGAGACGTAACCCGTCTCTTCGTCAGGACAACACCACTACACCAACGTGCAAATACCACTACACACCTTCACCATAGTAGATTTACAAACATATAAAATCGACATGCAGATTAGATACATGCTTCACTACGTCACCACCAAGGGTTAATGAATTATGAAGCTAATAGTTCAAAAGGATTAAAATTGGAAAGGTTAGAAAGGGGGAGGGGGGAAGGGTAGGGTGACCATTACAATGAAATATCGAATAATGGACTATATTGGAAAGTTACTTGATTATTATCTATTACCTTTCCAATTTTAATCCTTTTGATATATTAGCTTCATAAATCATTAACCCTCGGTGGTGACGTAGTGAAGCATGTGTCTAATCTGCATGTCGATTATATATTTTTGTAAATCTACTATGGTGAAGGTGTGTAGTGATATTTGCATGTTGGTGTAGTGGCGTCGTCCTGACGAAGAGACGGGTTACGTCTCGAAACCGGTAGACAAAAAAGTCGGTGAGTGGTTTTATACAATTTTTATTAACATAATATTATAATATATATTTAGTAAAATTAATTACGATGATTCTATTTGCCAAGACTAACTAAAGAAATCCACTGATAACCACATGGTTAGTGGAATCTTTTTTATTTTTGTATTAAAAAAAATTACTGAAAATAAACGCCATTTTGTGGCATTGAAACCTGAAAACACTATGTATAAGGAAAACCAAAGCAAAAACTTAATTTTCAACAAGGATTCTTACAACTTTACTTAATCTACGGTAGGTACTTATTACTACGGTACTACGAGTTTTGTTACTCCGTGCATGGTAGGTTTATTGAACAACCTTGGAAATGATATAATATCAATAAATCAGCGAACACAATCATAATATACTTCCGTTTAGCATATTTCCGTTTCCGTTTAGAAAATTTTGACATATTCGCCAACCTCGTGGGAGATTGCTGAAGTACGGGTAGGTACTATAGTAACTATGTACAGTTAGTAGCCATTATAAAGGAAGCAAAAATCCAACAGTTAACATAAATACGAAGAAAGCTTCGCGGGCATGGTGCCCGAAAGTGTATTTATGGTACTGCCGTAATAAAACGGAAATTAATACGTGAGATGTCCCGCAGAGAATGGATAGTTTAATATAGCTGATAGTCACTCACCGATAATGATTAATGATTCGTATTGATTGTAGGTATACAATAAACTTTAACAGAATTCCGAATAATCAGCGTGCATGTATTATACATATACGAGTATGAGAAGAATAATTTTGAAAATGGAAGAAGTGTGCCAGGACAGAGCGTTGCCTGAGTGCTTAATTACTCTATCGACCAGTAACAACATTTTACACAAAAAGGTTTTTATTGAATATCTTCCCTAAAATATACCTATATATATTTTTTTTATGTTTCAAGGTCTTCATTAGAGTCATGATTTAACCGATAAATTAAAAATATTTCAAAAAACACATTAAATACACGATAATTGCCTTTTTTATAAATGGAGATAGAGAAAAGATGCACTGTGAAAATTATGACAATGGGGATAGAGTAGTAGTAAGTGGAGATTCAATAAGTTGCCACCGCGCGTGTTTAGTGCTTGTTTTCTTTAAGAGCCATATTGAGCCTAACTTAACAATAAAATATTCGATAAAGGAAACAGGCCCATACAATGACCTGGTTCGTGCCTAATTTTGGTGGTGCAATTTATTCCAAAATAAGCAGATTTCTCGAGAAAAAAAAAATCTCGATTTTACATTTTCTTTTATAATGTTACTTTATTTTCTTTCAAATAAATTTTTTATAACCTTACATGTATTGTGTATTATGTAAACAATTTTTTTATTTATTGACTAAGGAATCTAAAGAGTTATAATAAACAGAAAAATAATATGGTAGTTTCTCCTAGATTAGTTTGTATTTGGATAAACGCAACCTGTATATTGGACAAGAGCTCGGGAGATAGAGGACTTAAGTACTGAATTTAGAATAAGTGTCATTAGCGTATAATATTTTCGAATGTCTTTTATTTATATGCAAAAAAGTTTATTTCAGAAAATTGAAGCATCATTCGACGCGGAATTTAATCCTTAACAATACTGCATTTAAAAAAACTCAATTTCACTAAAAAAGGTCGATTGGATACTTTAGCACTCAGGCGGCGAGAGTAGTATGGCGCTTCATCATCTCTGCCTACCCCATTCAGTATGGCGTGACTGTAAGTTAGCAAATCAGTGTCTCAGAAGAATTCTCGATGTGCGGTTTGATCATCAGGAATGAAGAAGGGATGCAACGATTACTGGCTGGGTCATAATTTCAAATATCTCCCAAGGGTCTTAATGTTTGCCTATTTTACAAGGCTACCGTCATCTTAGACCTCCACTACTGTGAAGTCTTAAATACTCAATTTTCTCTCTCGAATTTAGCACTAAAACAATATTTTTCATATGTTTTAGATACCGACCAGAAGATTTACTTTCCTTAAGATATAAATTCTCAAAAAAAATAGAAGATACAAACACGCCTCTGGTAGGCATCTAAAATGTGCGTAAAAACATATTTTTAGTAGAGAAAAAATCGAGATCTGCGATTGAATGAAGGTATGGCCGCGGGTCACGTGACCGCGAAACCTCTTTATTTTGTGTGGAAAATTCTATAATGTTTCAATGAATATTTCATACACACCTTTATTGATGTCTTCAATAATCATTATTCATGAAACTTATTTCGAATTTCAGATTTATTACAATTTGACATCTCAACAGAGACGAGAAGTTTGGAAGGGAAATGGATATCCGGGCGTTTACAGGGCTTATGACCTGTCATTGGCTGGGTTAAGTGGCCACTTTATGGCCCACTTTTTAAAACTAAATTCAAACATAAAGTGGCCACTTAACCCAGCCAATGATGTTAACGCCTAGATATACATATTCCCTTCCAAACTTCTCGTCTCTGTTGAGATGTCGAATTGTAATTATTAGACCGTTATGGGTGAAATCCAGTTTTTGTCTACGAGTATTTGGACACACTCAAAATGTTGATCAGGTTTATTGGTTTGTTTATAAAGTTATGTAATATTATTGGATAAACCCTTTAAATGCGCTGAAAACCACAGGTCAAAATGCGGGTTTTCTCACTTTAGTAAGGTTTCCTCGCATACAATTACATTGATAATACTGTAACTAATGTACAGACAACGTACTAGTTTATTCGAAAGTATCTTACTAAAAAAACATTTATGTCAAATAAGACACTAAAAAAACATTTACGTCAAATAAGACACTAAAAAAAACATTTATGTCAAATAAGACACTAAAAAAACTTTCTTTTTGTAACTATTCTTAATCACTAGTTATATTTATTCAATATTTATTAAAAATAATATTATTTCAATATCTCTAATTTAACATTATTATCTTTAAATATTAATAACTTCATAAATCCATACTCTAATACTAAACACACCCACCCACTCCAATCTCACAACAAAAAATCCAAATCCATAAACCATAAATATCCCATCAATTCAAACTCATATTATCAATAAAAATAAAACAATAACACCTAGTCTCAAATTTCATCCATATAAACAAATTTAAAACTTAATAATACAATAATTTTTAAATTTCCATAATAAAAAAAACATAACACAAAAACAACAAATCCCAAAAATTAAATCCAATAAACACTAATAACTCCCAAAAAATATTTCATAATATCTCAATAAAAAATTCTAACACATAATCTAACAAATAATTTAACATAAAATCCAATATCTTATTTATATAATTACTCAAATAAAAATTAATTTATTATAAAAATTAACTTCAAAACAAAATATCCTCACTATCTTCCTATGAATATGTAATAAATCATTATTTTACTAATTAATTAACTTAAATATTATATTCCCAAAAAATCTCAATTCTCTCTATATTTTATCTCTTTCATACCCAAACTTGTTTCACCAACCAACATTTACTTTATCAACCCCTTTAACAAACTTTATTAAAATACTTTCATATCAAAGTTGAAAATTAAAAACACTAAATAACATTATTCACACCATACCCTCATAACTTCAAATTTAATTCATATTTTATACTCTTTTTTTTACATATTATATTCTACAATCTAATATTTAATTAACAGCTCATCTTCTACTCCTTTTATTTATATCAAAAAACAAATTTTAACTAAACTCACATACAAAACTTTAATACAATAACATAATTATAATAAATATGGACATAGAAATAATGATTAACAGTAATTAGTAATTAAAAAACAATTAATATACCCACCTCAATTTATCCCAAACAACCAACCCCCAAGTATCTCATAAATTCTAATCATTCTAACAAATAACTTCATATCTTCAAAACATCACTAAATCAATCCACATAACCCCCAACAAATCTTCTTCTAAAATACTTACATTTAAAAATACTTAGATAAAAACCATAAAACCCCCAATAACCAAAATTAACACTTATCTTTATTAATTTAATTTTAACAAAAATTTTCATCAAACACCCTCCATTTCATTACAACTCATACACTAATAAAAAAACTAAACATCAAAATAATTATTTCTTAAACACAAAAACAAAAACCTAACAATAAAACTATAATAACATATATTTCATAGATATTCTCTAATATAAAAATTTAATTCTAAACTATAATTAAATTTCTATAAATCTATATATAATAATTAATATTTAAAAAACATACTTATTTTTAATAAAAATTCAAGTTATCTATCTGTTATTTTAAATAAAATTCCATCAGACATCTCATTCACAAACAACTCACCAAATCATATAAATTTTTATTCTTAATTTTATTTACTTTTTCTAAATAAAAATGTTGTGTTTATAAGATATGAGAAAGGTGTACTTAACCCAACCCTAATATTTCTTAAATATACCTTATATATAACACTTTATTATACCCAACATAAACAACTTTTAAACCACAAAAAAAACTTATAATAAACTTTCTAATTACCCCAACTATAAATCTAATATACCTAATAACCAAAAAAACAAATAAAACTATTTAAAATCTTTTCTTTTATTATTAATTATAGTATTAAATAACATCTATGGTTTTTATTATAATAATTCATATATAAAACCTTAATTATTATCCATTCATTCCCCTACTTCCTCTCACTATATTATAAAAAAAAAACTATTTCCTTAAAAAAACCTTTTTTAACTGATATTAAAACCTCACTCCCATAATATAACTAAATTATATTTATTTATATTAAATTAAATAATTCAACAAAAAAATAATATAAACTTTTATATCACTACAACTTATAAATTTAAAAATACTATTCATATCTAACATAATAAAAATACATACTTTTTTAACTGATTAATTACATTAAAATTTTAATAAATATCTCACATACCAATAATATACAATTTCAATAAATAAAATTATTCCATTCCTCATAAAACTTTATAATTTCATATAAAATAATTTAAAAATAATATTTAAATTTTTTATCCAAAATTTATAAAATAAAAAATTCATTTTAAAAATTACTTATTTTTTATTTAAAACTATACATTATAATGATCTATCTTTATCCCTTCTTAAATTACCAAAAAAAAAATTTTCATTTACAATTCAAAAACAAACTAATTAAATAACTAACATCCAATCTTTCTATCATTAAATTTAACAACATCTAAAAAACGTCTCAAATACAAATCGCATAAAAAATGTCTAAAAAAACAAAATAATATTTATACCATTTCAAGATACATTCTCTTTATGTTCTAAGTGTTCAATTTAACAAATCAAATCTTTTTACATTAAATAACTAATGATTTATTTTAACCAGCTAAATTAGTTTGTAGATAATAAGTTCACGTCGGTATCACTTATAATGTTTGTTATGAAGTTTGCTGGAGATTTCATTGTTTTTGGTTGTAGTTTGAGCGTATTACCAAAATAAACCTAATATCATATTATAGCGGGTTGGAAATTCGAGAATTCGTCAATAATTCCATACACACCAATAACTTTATCTACATCTAACTAAACATCAATCCCTATCATAATCAAACATATAATATATACACCTTCTTAGATAGACTTGTTACTTCGATTTCTTTTATTTTTCATTTCAAATAAAATTTTCAAATCGTCCAAAACTTGTTAAGTCTAAGGTTTTGGACACACTCACATGTTGTTTTTATGTTAATTTTTTATATATCAACGATAATTAAACTCTACTACTTTCTTATCGCCACCAGTGGTGATAGGATGCATTGGTACTAGTGCAGTGTATCTTGATCATTTTTTTACATGAAGGCAAGATGATCAGTCTTACGCTTCAGTACCAGTCCAAGGCATCACACGTGAAATATTAATATGAAAGTCTCATGCAAATAAATATTTCATGTTGACCGCCTACGGGAATCGAACCCGTGACCTCACGCGCGGTAGCAAATGCGCTACCACTATGCTACGAGGCGGACAAATTACTAACGATAATCAACGATATTACCAAAACAAAGTATTACAAGTTTCTTTAGTCAATTAAAGTAATCATTACCTACCGCGTTTTCAATTTCAAATCCTTTTTAGGGAAATTCAAATACTTTTAAGGGGAGAAAGGAGAATAATGAAAAATATAACATCATCCTTGTTTATCTATTATCCTACCTTTATCGTGTAAAATCATTAAATGAATATTCGTTAACCATGTTTATAAAACAGACAAAAAATAAGAACGTGATTTTTGGAATATACTTTTTAAATTAATGTTCGCAAGATTCCCACAAAACAATAGGTAATTCCTTTGAAGAAAACGAAACAAAAGGAGGGTTTAATAATTGGCAAGTTGTTTATGAATGATAAAATGTGTACATGTTTATTGTACGTTCTTAAGAAAGATAATATCGATGGAATAAACAAGGTAAAAGAAATACTTTGTGTGGGACATTTATCGTCTTATTCTGAAAACATGAAACAATTTCATGCGTAAAAGAAAATACTTACAAGAAAACCACCACAAAGATGTTTTTAAAACATTGTTTTATTACTCTTTTACAAAAAGTAAGCTGTTTATTTTTTTAACGAGACCTGTTGTGGAGCTATTTTTGTATTAAATGTATATACATAGACCAACGGAAAACTGGGAAGGGTAGTTATCCCCGTCTAACGCACTGGTATTTCTAGATAGAACGTTTCTAAAATCTTACCCTTTCACCAAAATTTGTCTGGTTTCGGCCAACTCAGGAAGGGCTTTAACGTATTAAACAACCCGTATTCCATAACAAGAGGGATGCACGTTATATATTTTTGGAAATTCTTTTTAACGTGTTTTGAACACTTGCTTTGAAAAATACGCGAGATAAATGTTGTTATAAAAACTAACTAACTAACCATAACCATCTCCCCATAGGGGTAGGCAGAGAGGATAGAACGCCATACCACTCTGTCCTGACAGACTTCCTATGCTTTCCTACACCCCTATTCATACATCTTCTCATGCACATACGCCGATTATTCCGACTTTTCACATGACCACTTTCAAGTACTTGACGCACTTGGTCATGCATGTCTTTCTCGCCTTTTGCGACTCTTACATCCAGACACACTTGCATTTTAAACTTATTTTAGCCGTTCTTCCATCACTCATTTCGCTCACATATGACCAACCATCGTAAAAGCCCAATATTCGCAATTAAAATATATGGGAAGGTTAGCTTCTTAGTTAGTTAGTATTTGTGTTTAAATGAACTTCATATACGTAAATAAATATGTAAATAATAATTCCGTATTCGTTCCCTGTGTGGAACATATGGATTATACAAATTCAGTTAAGCGCCTTCTTTATTCAGGTTCACATCCCTTTCACAATTATTTTAAAACGCGTTACATTACATGCAATTCAAATTAATTATATTTAGTGATTGTAGATCGTAGTAGTTATATGCTAAAATTGACTTGTATCTCTCTTGACCCGTATTGATATATTTTTATTATGCGCTTTCTTCGGTCCCAACGTCCGTGGAATACAAAATACTCAATTTCGTATCCGACACAATATGTCTGTACTGAAGGACCGTGCAATACAGGTAAAGGTACAGTTACCGTCCAATATACTTTGTACTTGGAAAATCGCTTTGGTTTTTACAATCTTTTGTTCGGCAACTTTTGTCGATGTTCGACAATATTTAGATTTTTTTTTAATGTATGCGAGTCTCGCAGAAGCTTGTGATCCAATTTTAATCAAATGATCTGAATCTATGCAAAATTCAGGCTTATTTAAGAAGGCATATTGAGTCTTCTACAAAAAAAAAATATTATTTAACAGTCAGAGTAAAGGTAAAAAAATATTGCCAATAGCAAACCTCCAAAATGTTCTATGCACGTATTTGTGAATATTTTCACATAAAGAAAAATGGACAAGATTAACTCATTTAATTTGTACATAAAATGTAATGATATTTGCCGCCAATTATTATAAATATCGAGATGATCACATTTTTAGTCCACTTTGAAGCACTTGTACTTGGTATTGTTATGTACTTCAGGGTCCTCTTCAGCTTCTTAACCCAGAAACACTCACATCTTAAATTATTTTAGCATTTCTTTCATCATTATTTGTTGGGCCCTCATGCCAACAGTAAAATCTCTTTCCTAATTTTGTAAAAAAATATGTATGTCATTAAATTAGCACAGAAAGTCTTCACAATGTTAAGTTTTTAAAATCTATTCTTTTTTTTAACATACCTACGCCGCTTAAAAAAGTTTTTCTCAAAGAAAAAAATCTATTAAAATAAATAACTCAAATTCATTCAAAAGATCTCAACATCACATAATTCTTGATAAGTTAAAATACTATTACTAGTACTACATTACCTTTATCCGCACGCAATGGTGCATAGGGCTCTGCATCGATACAAGTGCAGTGTATCTTGATCATTTTATTACATGAAGGTAGGATGATCAGTCTTACGCTTCAGTACCAGTCCAAAGTAGTTAAAATAACAGATATTAAAATTTATTATACCAGAAAATACTACGGTAATAGGAGCATTAACGTTACATAACAGGGCTTGTTCTACAGTTTGACGTCAGACCATAACTTATGTGAATTGCTTTTCCGAATAAAATTGAACCTTTTATCTACGTACTGAGCCGTATTAGGTATAAAGTCGTCCCACACCGCGGCTGTGGGACCCCCTTACAAAAATGGTACATTTATTATCTACGGCAGGATCGGGGACAAAAAATGGGACGTATACACCGTGTACAAGCGGGAAACCAGTGAATCTACATCATATTTGGAGTCGATTTTGTTAGAATAACATTTTTTTATTTGACCCATAGTTTTTAAGAAAATTGATGAAGAAGTTTATTTAGTCAAATTTATACTATTCATAAAGAAAACAATATGAAAAACCGTATTTTAGTAAGAATTCACGCAATTTTACTTAATCTGCTTAATCTTGATATTTTTTTACATGAAGGTAAGATGGTCAGTCTTACGCTTCAGCGCCAGTCTTATGTGAAATATTTTAATCTAAAAATTAATAATCGTCACCACCATTTCATAAATGCTTCCCATGTAGAGTGTATGGGTTTTTTTAAATCCATATGGCGGGACGCAATTTCTTTTAAATAAATTGAAGTTGGTTATCGTTTTTTAGAGTTTACAGGCGTCCTGAATTCGAATTTAGAATTCATTTTGTTACACCACGAGGCGGATACATGTAAAATAATATTATTATAACCGTGAAAATACATTTAAGGAGATTAGAATACGTAGTACCTTTACATTAACTTTAGTACCTACCTACAATATTATCACATTACATGCATCAGCTCTTTTATTTTCTTCATAAAACTCGAGGAAACTCCGCAAAATTGAAATGGTGACTATGCTAGTACCTACAAAAGTTGGTTTTGTGGGTTATTTAAAAAAATATTACTGCTACTCGCCCTTATCCGCACCCACGGCGCATGGGGCACTTCATTGGTACACCAAGTACAGCGAATCTTGATAATTTGTTACATAAAGGCAAGATGATCAATCTTTTGCTTCATCGCCTGTCCCGAGTACATATCACGTGTGAAATATTTTTTATATGAAAAACCATATTCAAATGAACATTTCACGTTGATCCATCAGGAATCGAGCCCGTGACCTCATCCATGGTAGCACAACGCACTTTTCACTACATCAGGAGGGAGACAATAGTCCTATAAGTACAAATTATATTAATAGTGTTTTTGAAGTGAAAACTTCTTTAGAATCGTTGGGAGTGATTTGAAACTCTATGAAACGAAAAAGCGACACTAAAAAGAGAGAAACATGGGAACTATGGGATTTAGCCTGCGAGAGAATGAGATAGAACACAGTTTCCGCCAGCTGACAGTAGTTCCATCTACCTCATCAGATAGATCACAGTTTCCGCCGGCTGACAGTTGTTCCATCTACCTCATCAGATACATCTACCAGTTGATCGCCGGCACCCCTTATACTTTTATAATGTGGAGGTCCTAGGCTATATAAAACAAAATTTGTTCTATTCATGTATCTGAAGAGGTAGATTCGACTCCCAAAATTTTGTAGCAAAACCGAGGGAGAAGGCGCCTTGACGCGGTATTTCACAGATATATTGATAAAATCGAAACAAAAACTTTTGTCTCACACTTTAGTTATCATAAGCCGCTCGTATCACTTGTAGAAATTGAAGACATGGATCATGAATAATAAAATGAAAAAAAAAATATCAACTGGGTACCAATATTTATTAATAAATACTTAAATCCTATAATTATCCCACTCCTGATACTGCATTTATCTCATTCTCTCTCAGCTTAGTTTTATTAAGGTTTCACTTCTACCTGGTGTTAAACTGCACACATGTTTTTTTTTTTTTTTTTAACAACCTCAACAGGTCAGGAGGCCCAATTACAGAGGGAAACAACGTCACAAATGCCCAAGATTGAGAAAAATCCCTTTCAATTTTGTTGTGTTCTCATCGGGAATCATACCCGGAAACTCCGTATCGTGAGTCCAGCGTCATAGTCATTACGCTACGGAGGCCGCCATTATTGACAGATATGGATATCAAATACTTGGCGGAATGGGAAACGCTGATGTAATACCTACATCAAGTAGCCACTTATCCGCCACTTATCCACCTATCAATGACAGGTTATATCCCTGTATCCTATATATCCATATACCCATCCAAACTCTTCGTCTTTGTTAAGATATCAATTGTAATAATGAAACACATTTGAAAAGAGCGAAAAAGAGGTAAGCATTCATTTTACTTCTCAAGACATTTGAATATTGACTACCTCAGTAAAAAGTATGTCATATTTTTGTTATTTAGCCATTCCAGCCTCGCGCTGTCTCTCAGGCGGAATTCCTCATTTATTTTAAGCTATTCCCTGTTTTATGTTACAGAGTTATGAGTCTGTACCCCTTATAGTTGTACATTTTACATACGGACAAAAATCCGGTCAACTCAGCGTACGCGTTGTTCTGGAAAACGACTGCAGAAAGCAGAATATTTTAGGGCCCCACAATGGCACCTACCCCAATCTTTTGTGTATTTAAATAGCCCTCAGAATATGGGAGCATTTTTTTAGTTTTCGCATTAGAAAACAAGATGGCGGAGGAAAAGAAATATCTACAACTTATTGTAATTTTTCTCATTTATTAGTAGTTTTACCTTTTACTCCCAAGTCCTTTGCAGTGCACGCGACTGGACTATGGAATCAACTCCAAAATGCTATAAAAGAAGCCGAAACAGTCACTTCTAAAACACGCCTAAAAATACATTTCCTATCTCTTCCTTAAATTTTATTCCTGTTTTTACTGACCTTCTATCCTAGGATTGAGTGTGGTAATATGAGTGATAATATGTATTGAAAAGTGTTTCTTTCTGTTATTGCGATTACGTTAAATACCTGAACTACTTTATTTTATCGGTTGGTTAGAAGAAATTGCCAACAAGGCAATAAATCCGCCAATGTACTACCACTGTATGTACAAAAAGTTAAATAAATAAATAAATTTTATTAATCAAAATAACTCTTTAAGGGTCTAAAGGTTAGGTTCTTTAGACGTGGAATTTGATAATAAGTGGTGTTATGAAATGAATCCTAAGAAGCATATATTTTTGGGAAAAACTTTGAAAAAAATTTATGGAAACGCCCCTTCTAAGGGAAAAACAAACAAATATTATATAAATGAAACTTCGTGTGTCTTGCTTGACAAACGTTATTTATTGTTTGATAAAGAGGAATTTCCCCGGGGGCAGTAAAAATATTTATGTGAGGTGTTAAGGTGACCATTTATGATGATGTTAGATTTGTTGTTTGTTAATAAATAACATGAAAAACAATATAATACCTGAGATTATTTTACGAGTATTATAATCTTTTGAAATTTACGAATATAAACAGTGAAAAATTGTAAGAAAAATATAAGGTTGTCAATAAAAAAATTAAATCAAATATACGGTTTCACGTGTCTTTATTTTTAAATTAAATAAAAACAACTTTATAATATGATTTATTTATTTAAAACAAATGCTAACTAGTTTCGACAATGCCTTGTTATCCTCAGAGCTAACCAAAAAACTATTTAGTTTTAATTTGTTCTTAATGAAGTTAATCATATTACAAAGTTGTTTTATTTCATTTAAATTTACAATGACTTACAAAGTGAGTGGTTTTAATATAAATGACGACTTTATTATTTCTACATTCTTAGTATTAAAAAGCATACAAACGTATTTCTTGACTTTCTCCCTGGATTTTAACATTAGAGCAATGAATTTTTCACACATTTTAGATATCGACCAGATGCGTGTTGTATTATATTTTTTTTAAAATCATTTGTTTATCTCCTTTGACAAATAAAATATCAAAAAAATAAGACAATGCAAACACGCATCAGGTCGATATCTAAAATGTGTGAAAAAATCATTGCTCTAATATTAAATTCCAGGGAGAAAATCGAGGAATACGTTTGTATGGGAAGCGGCCGCAAGTCACGTGGTGAAGTATGCTCTTAACAATGATCTGAAACGCTGTAATTAAGATATCTTACATAAAACAGTATTTTGATACACCATTAGTACCTAAGGTAGCCATGAAGTCATAACAAAACCATTACCTTTGTATTGTTTAGCGGATACGTCCAAACCATCTGCACTTATCGTCCGATTTGTTTTGCTAACTGAAATTTAAACGCTCGCAGATTACGGTCAACATCCCTAATGCCGACCACCCAGGCTCCTAAAACCGCCCACCCAAAGCTGACCGCCCCTAAACTAGCCCCCCAAAACTGAACTCCAACCGAGCCCCTGACAGTAATTGAGCGTTAAATGTTCAAATTGTTTCGCCGAACGAAAACCTCAACTGTTAAAAGAAAATACAAAATAAAGAATTTTGTGAAGAAAGTAAAAAGAAATCAAATTTATTACAGAGAAAGGTTTCTTATTTGACCGCCGATCGTCGGGAAAGGGTTCTCTGTAGACATTAAGGAGACAATTACTTAGGGGAAATGTGGGAAAGTTTTTTTCTCAGGTAGACATTAAGAGAAATACGTTTCTGTCGGTGGAGTCGTTACCACGCTCGCAGGGGGTACAAGTGGTTCTTAGTTCAAATTACCCGACAAATCGACAATATAACAGGATTAGGTAAATGTACGCTAATTTCACATTTTTTTGTATTAAAAATTGTACTCTTCTTTACAGGATCTCGCCGTCCTGGCAGATCGCCGATGGCCATTTTACGGATGTACTCGGCGGAGCTGATGGACGCGGGCCTGACGTGGAAGGAGGCGAGAGAGCTGGCTGGGTCTCCTGGAGGGATCTGGTGATGTCCACACGCTACACATAGGAGCGAGCGTGGTGAAGGAAGAAGAAGAAGATTTTTCGTTACATTTATTGTAGTGTTTGACTAAAAGAATCCATTGCAATGTGCTTTTTTGTATTCCCAGAAGTGCAAAATCTTAGCTAGGTATAAAATAATTTAAATTAAATAAAATAATAATAAATAATAAAAAATATAGGTAAAAGTACCGAACCAAATCTTAGATACATGTACATTACCATGGCTAATTATGAACAGCCACATTATTTGAAGCCCTTTATTAACAGTTGTATTATTTTAACAAGTTAACTAAGCAATATAAAGAATAGCAGTGTTTTCAGCAGTTTAATATAATTCGTATCACAGTTTTTATTACTGAGGATTTCGGCTATTCCGCCGCGAGACAATAAAACTAAAACCCGTTTATTTAAATACTTTCAAGCACTGGCCTACCAACCGATTTTAATAATAGTTAATGGTGCACTGTTTTTTAAAAGCCAAATTTCAGGCGGTTCCCAAAGCCGAACATAAAGCGAATACGTTACAGAGAAGCGGCCTAAAAAGCAATATTTCTATTAAAAATAGCCTGCGCACCATAAAGACAAGACTCCGAATGGAATGGTATGGATTAAAACTTTTACATAAACACTAATTACTCTCATTTATTATATTAGACCTTTATTTTAACTAATTGTGAAATTTTAGTAATGAAACGCAGTCACGCAATTATTTACTTAAGTGTAATTATTGTAGACATAAGCTAAGTGTAATTATTGCAGACATAAGCTAACATAAAAGCATTTAAACCAAAATTTGTGTGAAAATTTAACTAATGTTGTTGACAATTTGGCTGAAACAATAAAATTCTGGGAGAAAATATGGACCAACGTAAACAATGGATATCCATATTCCCTTCCAAGCTTCTCGCCTCTGTAAAGATATCCATTTTTTCGAAATGTGTTTATGAAAGTCGTCGATTATCTTTTTGACCAGTCAGCTTGTATGACCTCTGATATCAATATAATATGTAAAGGTAATGCTTGCCTATTTTACAAGGCGTCAGGTTCTCGGCGTCCTGGACGTTGACAATCTGTCGGCAGTTTGCGTCAAAGCTGCGGGACGTGAACCTGACATGGGAGGATGCACGGGAGCTGGCGGCAGATCGCTTGGCTTGGAGGCAGTTTGTGGAATCCATATCTCCACATAGGAAGCGGATATGGTATGATGATAATGATGATGATATGGACCATTAACAGTCAAGGTTTTATGTCAAAATAAATTTAGTAAAAATAACTGGCAATCAAAATTAATAGTGAAGTGTTCATAAAAGCTTTCGAGTATATATTTTCATCCAGATTTGTATGACTACTATGAACAAAATGTAAGAGTAAACTAAATCAAATGACAATTTGACATCTCAACAGAGACGAGAAATTTGGAAGGGGATATGGATATCTAGGCGTTTACAGGGCGTATGACCTATCATTGGATGGGTTAAGTGGCCACTTATGTATTACAATGATTATTATTTTTGCCCGTAATTGGTGAAATCCAGTTTTTGTCTACAAGTATTTGGACACACTCAAAATGTTGTTTATAAATCAAATGAATTCATTTTTTATATTTACGTCAATAATACGCAAGTACCTATTTACTAACAAACTAATATAAAATTGCGATCAGAATAAACAACAGCAATAATAAAATTTGAACTAACTAAGCACTACGCCATTTTTCTGAAGGGGCAGGCAGAAGGGATAGTACGTCAAACCACTCTTTCTTGGCACACTTCCTTTGCCTTTTCCACATTCAATATGTATATGTGTTCATTATATTTATACAGATATCTGAATAAAGTGACGTAAGAAAACTAGCAATCTATAGAAAGGTGTTCACAAAAGCCTTCGAGTGTATTTTCGACCAGTCAACTTGTGTGACCCCTGCTATAAATATGATGTAGGTTGTGTACAGGCAGTGAAAGGCCGGGCCACAGCGAACAAAGGGCGCTGGAAAGTGACAAGCGAGAAATCGTTTGACGTCAGAATATCTAAGGAAATGTATTGCAACCGTAATATCCGTTCTGAAAACGGTAATCTAGAACGTACCTCATTCAGAATTATACAATCGAATAACTCGTCATTGAAAGAGTAAAAGTTCTTTCTGCACAGAAAAAAAGCAGCATTACGCAAAATTCTTTTTTTTTTCAGGAATCTAATCTTTCATAGGTGAATCTTAATTTTCATCAAATACTCGATTTTTATATTCAGCGTTGCGAGTTGATTAATGCATCCACCTAATTAATAATAAAAACAGCTAATATTCTGATTTATAGTGTACTAAAAACGCTAATTATAACTTACATTTGCAAAAAGCTGACTTTTTACTTAAAACTGATGCATAATATATATTGTATTTCTTATAAGTAAAATATATTGAACAATTATCTGTTTTGTGCAAGATCAATGGTAATATTGGAAAATTAATTAATGATTTGTAGTATGCACAAACGTGAATTTAAAAAAAAATCTGGTAGAAAATTCAATATTGTAAACAGACTCTTAAATTGTAAACGGACTCTTAAATTTATAACCGCATTTTTTTATTCCAACCGCAAGATTTTATTATCTAGCATTTTTCAAATCAAGCTTACATACCGAACGAATCAAAAATTCCTGTAAAATTATCAAGGTTTTCCAGAGTTTATACATACATAATACACATTTCATTGAAGTGGTCATATTATATTCGCTAGAAAGGCAACCTTTACTTTATTTCACTCATCTTCTGACGAGAACTCACGTAAAATTAAATTTTAGCAACTTAATGCAAAAGACGTTTTAGGATTCAGTCACATCTCTTTAAATCAAATTCAAGCAGCATACGGATGCTCTAAAGTATGCACCATCAGAGCGTAAAATAAATCAAATTTTCTGCTGACAGAGGTAAGACCTAGATCAAAAGGGTCGCAATTATTCATATTATTCTGATCAGACCATTAAAAATCAGGCGTAGCTTCAATAGCAGCGAACTGCTGCAAGTCTTGAACTGAACTAATATGTAAATTTTGACATACATACATTAGACAATCGACTTAGCGAAAGGGAAGAATTGGCAACGTACTCGTGGCATTTGCGTGCCGACCTGAGCAATAAACATTTCAGATTGAGAATGCAAATCAGAGGGTTGCTTATAAATCGCAGGTACTCTTTCCGGGTACCTATCCTGTCTAAATCAGAAGGGGTGGTAGCTGTTCTACCCCTCGCTGGCGTGTCAAGGGGTGTTTGACGGTGAGGAAAATATAACCACGCGTGAAAATACCTTGTGAACATTGTTATTTTGAGATTTATCTCCATTACGCAATGTCACAAACTGATTAAACATTTATTTCACTTTTAAACATGAGAAATTAAATTGCTGACTTACAACGTATTAACATATCCTTTTATATATAATATTGCTTACTTCACAATCATTCCACATCCGTTACCTGTGTAGGGCACATGGAGTCTACAAATGATCTCCAAGCCAAGCGTTCGGTCGCCAGCTATCGTGAGACTTTCCAAGTCGTGTCTACGTTCTGTAGTTCTGATGTGAACTGCGGAAAAAGTACTACCAGAAGAGAGCATCCAGCACATTGGGAGGTTAAGATATGCCTTGCAAAATAAGCGAGAATGGCATAAGTCTATTTGACTTATTTGAAACGCCAAAAACGTATCGGTTTTAAGTACAAAATATTTATTAGAAAATTAAATCTAAACCATTGAAATAAACCAAAAAAGCTTTAAATCTGAAGCAAATAACATCTGATTAACTTTTTTAATTTTTTCAACCTTCTTATAAACTCAATAATAGAGGAAAACAACATCACGGAATCTGACTTAATTACTTGAAATCGAACCTGAATCTGTAGTGTTGCAAGTCCAGAGTAGTGTTAAATCCACCACACCATAGACACCGCTTTAATAAAACAGTAATTAATACAGGTACCTACATAGCAGAAATCCTAACCTTTATTTGTTTTTGTAATTAAAATGAACTTCACAAAAATTAACTTGAGGAAATAGAGAAAATACATCCTGTTTACTGAAGCAGAAACTCACATTATTTGTATTGGTCTCCGCGGGCCTAACTTTCATCTTATCTTTCCGTATCATTAGTTAAAACAATCATTATATATCTCACCAAAGAAGTAAAATATTACGTATTATGTATTTTATCTGGGGGTAAGTTATAATTAAACTGTCATGTTTCTATATCTATAGCCTCGGATTACCTAATCTACGATATTTACACCTATAACTAATTATAATTCCTACCAATAATCGGATTATAAACCTGTTTCTACTACTTTCCCTTATTCGCACCCAATGGTGCATAGGGCACTGTATTGGTATACCAAGTGCAGTGTATCTTGATCATTTTAATACATGAAGGTAAGAAGATCAGTCATACGCTTCAGTACCAGTCGAGAATATCACTATTATTATTATTATTATTATGGATAATTTATATAGCGCCGTTTTCGTATGAAAATACCTCAAGGACGCTTCAAATATTGAATTTAACGGCTCGGGAAATTTAAAGTGAGTGAAAACTCAATTTCTGAGTAGAAAATACCATTATCGAAATTAATCAAAAGATTTTAAGAACATATAGGTCTTAAGTTTCTTTCGAAACATCACTTCACTCTCACAGTTGCGCACTTCTAATGGGAGAACATTCTAAGCCACAGGGCCCGCAACCGCAAAAGCGCGCTCTCCAAATTTTGTGCGCTGATTACGGACCCTGCCTATAGCTGTAGATGTAGCTGATCGAAGTGTGAGACGTCTCACACATGAAATATATTAATATGAAAATTACATGTACTTAAGTAAATATTTCATGTTGACCCCCTACGGGAATCGAACCCGAGACCTCAGGCACGGTAGCCAAATGCGCTACCGCTATGCTACGAGGCGGACATAATATATGGACTAATATTGTAATTACCTTAACAAAAACGGTATGTACCTAAATCAACGGATCATTGATGGCATCTGTAACTTTGGTGGATATTTTTAAATTAGACCCATATTTACATACTTTGAGTTAAGGCAAAGCAATTTTAATTTAAGATGTTTTAATACCCAGTCAAAAGTAAGCGTAAGGTATTACGGGTCTAGTTTTAAGATTGCGCGTCTAAAAATGGGAGTAAACATAAAAAAAACTATCTTAAAAAAACTCATTGCATGTATTCTTCGTCCTATAACTGGTCTTTATTCACACCTAATGGTGCATATGGTACTGCATTGGTTCACCAACTTTCTTGATCGTGACTCATTTCCCTAGAAAGTATGTTATATTTCTTCGAAACTATGTGCCAGTCAATAAATCGGAAATTTAATTTAAAAACGTTAAAATATCTAATGCTGGCTCAGGAATAGCCTGACCTAAAAATTTATTTTCTGTTTTTTAAATTTCCTAATATTAGATGTTGACCCTGAAACATTTTAAACTGTTTTTAGTTTAAATTTCCTAATTTTGTCCATGCTTGTTTGGTACAAAGCTAAGAATTTTCAAAGGTAATATAGCAACATAACACCAATTGTACACAGTACAAGACAAACTTCTGAATGTGAAGTCAAGGTTACGTTGTGCGATATTTTAATTTCTCTGAATTTTAAACATTGTATTTAATATTTGAATCACTATTTAAGTAAAATTACACGTACAGAGAGAAAGGTATCGAAACCAGAAGTAAAGTAATCTCTCCGCAATTTTGTATTTTTAACACTTAAGTAAGTAATTACACATGTTCGATAAAATCAAAAGTAAAGTATGGATTTTAAATCATTTAATAAAGAGCGACATAATTTTCATAGTGAACCTTTGCTTATCTTAAATATCTTCACACCGTATTTAAATCAATGTTTCAACTTTTAAAATACATCGAATTTGTTTTGAAGGAACAATTTCCACGTCGGATTTCCATTTAATACGTACGATAAATTTATATTTCCACAAGCCAGCTTGATATAAGCTCAATTTCCCAGCGGCGGAACGTGGCGGGTAAGGTATACACACCCACGTACCGTTTCTCGTTAACAGAAACAATAGTTGTTCGTAGCTATGTCTGAATAATAACACCGTATTGTATCTTATGATGGTACAGATGCGGAAAACCCGAAAAAGCTGTTAAAAAAACATTAAAAAGATATGATTTATTGTATTTTTGACATGCTTATATTTCGGATAACGGGTGACTTAATATTTTATTAAAAACATTGTCCATTTTTAATGTTTTAAAAATGTTTCTGGTCTTACGATTAGATAAATATATAATTGATATCCCAACAGAGGCAGAAAACTCTGGAAAATAATGTGGGTTACTAGGCGTTTACAGAGCTTATGACCTGTCATTGGCTGGGTTAAGTGGCAACTTGATGTATTACAACATTCCCCATTCCACCCATCATCTGACAACCATGTATGACAAATTTTTGAAACTTGTATATATGTTGAGTTTGTACAGAACAATCCACATGCGAGTTGTGTTTTCGACAGATTTTAAATATTTTTAATATTCTTTCCCTATAGTGACATCTGTTGAGAACATAGTTAAGCATTTTTTGGCAATCTTACTTTATAATAACTTTGGGTATAATCCAGTAATTTGTCTACAAGTATTTGTATTCTATCAAAATGTTGTTGTTAAAGATAAATATATAATTAGGTTTTACGTATAATTTATACAAGGCAAACGCCGTTATGATACGAAAATACGTTTAAACCAGATAGATCCTGTGCCTTTCAAATTTCCATGTAGAAAATGCTAATTGAGTACGTACATAAATAGACTTCATTGCTATCCGTAAAAAATATTTTCGGATCATTATCTTTTATAAAAAAACGGCCAATTTGTATTGCAGGCATTTTATTGAACTTGCCGAAGTTTTTTTTTTTATCAATCTGTGCTTTTATCTTCAATCATGATCATAGCACTTTTACTTTAAATTTATGGCAAAATCATAAATTTGACTTCAGATTTTTCAACATAAAAAAAGCATTGAAATACGTTTAGATACACTCAATTGTATTTAACTAATTAAAGTTAAATAAAAATACTTGGTACATTTCCACTTTTTATTTATTCGACCAGTTAGCGCTTTCACCCTGTAACAGGCATCTTCAGACTGGTAACATGTTGTACAAGACAAAAGTATAAATAACAGCTTTTACAAAATAAATTTAGACAGTATTGAAACAAAGTAGGTGATGGAGAAATGGAGGGATAAGTTTTAATATATTGCACAAGGCAATAATTTCCTTTACTAAACTTTCCAAGGTTATTATTTAAAAAAAATATATTTACATTCTTATAATTTTAGGCTTCAGTTTCTTTTAAAACATAAACAAACTCTATCCTGCTGCAAAGTTTTTACGCTTATTACCAACTTTATAACTAATTTTTGTTTATCGGCAGACTAATGGCAGATCGATTTATAAATAAACACGATTCTCTCTTATTAATCGAATATCTTTTCAAAGTATCGCAATAAATTATAACTTAATCGAAAATGCGAGAGGTAAACAAATCGCGTGAAATGTAGATTTAGCCTTTACCTGAAAACTCTTAAGCTCCACTTTCAGCTTAGGAACTAACGTCTTTCATAAGACCCAGCATTCCCAGAATTCGTTTGAAATTATTTGCGTGTATTCGGAACATAAACACTTGGATATGAGTAACTTTAAGGCGGTAATTTCTTTAACAATTTAACAAACAAGTTACAAATTACTCTGCAAGATGGGTTCTAAATCGCAAGAGTAAAATAATTAAACTCGTAACTTTATTGACGTAATTCGACAAATAAAACCCTATCCTATTGTAAAACCACTTTGAATGGCTGTTACGTAACTCGTTCTGATTTTGCCGGCTAACTTACAACGATTTGGGGTTTCTAACGTCAGTGAAGTATCGCGGTTAAAGCAGAAAATCTAGATAGGTACTTTATAAGTTTCAAGGCTATCCGTGAAGTACTCGCATATCATTAAAAAACGAAGTAAGAATTCAACTAACCAAAATATCACACACTGTTACAAACTTAAGAATGATTTAATCAATGTATTTGTTAATTTTACAAAGGCATAACCATAGGACGTTAAAAAAAAAACTTTTATTGATAATTGTTTTCTCAGCCATTGTGAGAATTTATTTTTATTTTTATTTTATTTTATTTATTTAACCACCTCAACAGGCCAGGAGGCCCAATTTAGAGAGGGGGAACAACGTCACAAACACCCAGGCTTGAGAAAAATCACTTATTATTTTTTTTTTCTCACCGGGAATCGAACCCGGAAACTCCGTATCGTGAGTCCAGCGTCTTAGCCATTACGCTACGGAGACCGCTATGGTTATACAAGTAATAAATTTGTATATAACATAACGTTAATTGGATTATCACACTGTCACTTTAAACAATAATACGACTACTACTACTTTCCCTTATCCGCACCCAATGGTGCATAGGGCACTGCATCGGTACACCAAGTGCAGTCTATATTGATCACTTTTACAATAATAATTTGTTATTTTGCATCTTATAACGAATGCAAATATACAAATATACATACTGCCTTTTTTATATGCCTACGGGTATAAAAATTTCTTTTTAAATATAACAGTCATATTTTTAGAAATTTTATTAATTTTACGGCTATTCTGATTAAGAAAACTACAAAGAACATAAAAATTGAAAAGAACACACGGAAAACATATAAATTCAATCTTATTTAACAGTACTTACGAGTGCGATACTATGAAAAACATATTTTTTGTAACTTTAGTCCAATAATATCATTCTAAATTGTAAGTCGCGCGCGTGACAGGAGTAATAATAGTTATACAACCCTTCTCCTGATATTGTAACGGTTGTAACTTGTAACATTGCAAACGTTTCCCGGCTGTTACTGTAACAAGATAGGGAACTTTGTCGTCCAAGGAAACATCCCTTGATTAATTAATATAACATTGTTAATTTACGGCGTTTAACAAATCACACTGGTTATATCTGTGTCACATTGTAGAATGCGTAGACAATTAGAACGCTTCTGGGCTGCTATTACAAACGAACTTATAGAGAGATTTACCTTACATGATAGATACAAAGTAATATTTTTAATTGAATAAATGCTTTTTCATTTCATTTTTATGCGCACTTCATACGGGGTAGAGGACTGTACTCTTTATTGTGCAGTTTGCAAACTGTCCTGAATAAATCGAAAACTGTGTGGAATATTGAATGGTTCGCGCGACGTTTGGCTAACCTGACAATTTTTTTTTTTTTATGTAAACGTTTTCTATGTATTGAATGCTTTGATAAAAGTAAAAAACCAATAACATATTTACATTAGCTATATTAACAATTTCCTGTGTGCATATGTATATAGATAATAACTTATGATAGCGCTTAAAAAATACACATATTTAGCGTGTCTTTTGACAGACTGTACAGTTTTCTGAATAAAAAACTATACAGTTTTCTGTTCCGTACAAAGTGCGCATAACCTGATATAAACTTATAAGTTGCACTCATTTTAAGCATTTTTATACCTGTGAAATAAAGTGTTTAAAATTTTAAAAATATATTATGGTGACCTTATGCATGAAAGTAGAAAGAATATGGAAACTTTACTGGTCTATTCACTTATTTTTACTATCATTACAAATGTTACTATTTTAATGTACTGTTTGTTTCCTAAAATAAATAAATACGGTATGAAATGAATAAAACATGTATATTTAGAATGTATTTTTATCAGTAACTGTAGGTAGTAATAAAGTCTATAGGGGTTTCCAGTCAATATAAAAATTTTCTAGCTTTCGAAGAGCTAAAATACCTTGTTAAAATCATACTTACTTCCCCTACATATGGAGAGTATTAGGATTCCACAAACTACCTTCGATCAGCTGCCGATTTGAAAAACGGATTAATTATGCAAAAATTTTTTTTTAGTAAAAAAAATAAGCAAGAATGCAAACAATGAAATTTATAAATACAAAATAAAAACATTGAAATAAATACCGGAATTTATATGTATATTGCAATATATATTACTCGATTTTTTAGAATAAATGTCTGCTTTTTTAATGAGTTTTGAATGATACTAAAAAATATGATTTTTCATAAGATTTTTTGTAAACATAAATAGTAAATAGCAATAGAAATCAAAGAATGATTTCAGTAGTTCAACGTTGAAGTTCGTTCACCGTATCCAAGCTACCTGTGTAAAGCGGCCTATTTGCATTCAGTTTGTCTTGCGCGCCGAGTCTGGCCCTAATTGAAAGATTCAATTATTATCACAGGCGGAGCTCACATAGCGCGGACCGGCATGGCCCGTTTTCAATGAAACTGCACCTCGCCGCATCCTAATTGGGCGCTCGTTTAGCGAAAACCGGAAGCCGTTTGCCAGAACTACGCCGGAAACGTTCCCCGTAAGCCGGAACTTGGCACTCGAAGGGTTTAACAAGTCTTTGGTAACACAGTGAAGAGAAATTGACGTTTTATGACGTCATTATTCTGAAAGAAGTAAATTTATAGCTTCGCGTTTTACGTGTACAAAAGTACTTGCCGTCTATTTATTCACCCAGTATTGGCGAACTAATTTCCGTTGAACGATAACGAAGATTTTATCACATTTCCAGCTGACTTATATATGACTGAAAATAGAGCATTTATCACTAGATAAATGGATGCCCAAGTTAAAAAAATACCCTAGTTAATTTTTTTTCCGATTTGAGCAACTGTGTAGAGAATTTTGCGGAATATAATATATTTGTTAATAAAAATATTCAAAAACTTTAACGAACGGGTAAATGGAGCACGGCATATCAAATTATATATAAAAACATGGCGCTACCTAACAAGTGCTTGAAAGCGGTCGTGTGAAAAGTAGGAATAATCGGCGTGCGTACGTGAAAAGATGTATGAATGTGGAGGGAGCAAGGGTGCCAGGGAAGAGAGGTGTGGCATTCAATCCTCTCGCTTACCCTTTCGGAAAAACAGCGTGTTAGATAATAGAAAAAGTCTTGCAGTATTTTAATAAGTAATAAATCTTCAATAGATGGAATTAACAAATTTTCCACACTTTATACTACTACTTTCCCTTGTCCGCACCCATAGGGCGCTGCATCGGCATCTAGATCATTTTATTACATAAAGGTAGATGATCAGTCAAACGCTTTAGTTCCAGTCAAAGGTATCATACGTTATATATGAATATGAAAATCACATGTAAAAAAATATTTCATGTTTACCCTCTACGGGAATCTGATAACAGTAAAAGTCCAATTTTTAACTTAATTGAATTCACGTCCTACAACGTTTAATTCCTAAACGTTCTAGTTTGTTAGATACGAAATAATACAATTATCTTTCCAACATTCATTTCAGTAAATGTTATAAAGCAGTAATAATTGATCATGGATGAGAACAATAAATAATTAGTGTTGTTGATTAGAATGTCTGTGTGTGATTAATGAAGCTAATTCGGAGCGAATTGCGTGACGTAATCGTACAATAATTACTGACTGATAAGTTCAATACAACGAACTTAGCGTATTAAGGAAACATATATAAATATTAATTTTATTTATTCTTAATCTTATATTCCAATTTTATGATAAAACCCATGTTTTTAATAGGCATCTATGTGATACGTTTTTAAAAATATTTTAGTTAAAAATTATAACCTATTGTACTGTAAAAATAATTAAATTTGCAGCAGTTTCAGTCTTATGTATTTTCCCATGGCATAAATTGGCTTATAAATTCCAAAAGCTTTAAACGCAAATAAATTTAAATGCATTTATTTCCTCCTCTCTTCCTTATCCACGTCTAATAACCCATATAGAACTGCATCGGTAAACGAATTATAACTTAAACAACATTTTTGAAATAAATACAAAAACTTGTAGACAAATTACTGGATTATACCCAGTAATGTCTCTGTTGGGATATCAATAATATCTGAATTATGACTTGATCATTTTTTTACACTCACATCGCAAACTATGCACATATTATTATATACGTACACTACATATATGTAGTTGTGTCGGTGAAGAGGTTTGGCTAAAGAAACAGCTGATGCAGCAACCTCCATCTCTTGAAGCCCCCCGCAGCCTGATCGTGATCAATAGAGACTCCCAATAGAGCCTCCGAATAGAGCCTTCCGTGGGGCGTGCCACCCCCAGGGCTAGGGGAGGAAACTACCCATCTAAAAAACAAAACCGACGATTTTTACCGCCACACAAGTACTTCTCGAGAGCCATAGGGGTATTATGGACGTCTTCTTAGCTCCTAAACGGTCAAACTATTCGCTTTTAATTTTAAGACTTGGTGCTATTCTAACTTTTCCTAGTTTTTACACATATTATACACATTTCAGATCTGAATTCAACATTAACGTTCTCATACGTTTATGATTAGTGGCGTTAAAGGCATCAGGTTCTCGGCGTCCTGGACGTCCACTGTTGACAGTTTGCGTTAGAACTGCAGGACGAGACCCTGACTTGGGAGGATGCACGAGAACTAGTCGACAATTGTGGAATCCATATGCTCCACATATGGTATGATGATGATGATGGGGTTATTATAGAGAACTTTTCGTTTGTTCTAGGGATTTATAATACGTATTACTTACGTAAGTGTGTTAGGCAGTCAATGAAAATCTTTTAGGTGTATTTAAAAGAGCTTAGAAACGCGTATTCGACGTAGAAAAAAATACATCGATGCGTGGTGACAGAATGCTTTTTTTTTTAAACCAAGGACCTGATGTTCTAAAATTCTATCACGGAATGAACGTAAATTTAAAAAACTCATAATATTTACAGTTCCGACGAATTTAAAATATTTTCTTTTATCATTGCATATATCGAAAATATCTTTATCATTGTGCTAATGGTTAATTTTGATTGTAATCCTTTTTTATTTATCTACTACTAACTGTCAAATAAATCTTTATTTGGTACCTCTTTTTTTGCATTTTTTATTAGCCAATGTTGATAAGAATGCGTGGTGATAAGAATGTAAGAAATACCTACCGACAGATGGAATTATATCATACAATATTTTTGTAGGATTTTATGGCAGAAGTCTTTCGTACAAATAATATAAGATAAATACTTTTGACTTTCAATCCCTTTGTATTTTTATTTTTCTACAAAAATTCAGTTTTACAAATACGATACATCTTCAAAATATCAAGCAGTTGAAATATCTCATATCAAGTAACCGACCTACTGAAGCAGTTACTTACTGTACACAATTCAACAAAAGGAAAATAATAAAAATACGACGAATCCTTGCTTACAGTAATCCTTAGAAAACCTTCAGAACCTCGTACAATGGAGATAAAATAGCGATGTTTCTTAACCCTTAGCGTCCCCGAGTACACATATGTTTACTTTGGGAGATGTTTTATAAAAAATCTATGGTTAATTTTTTTCTGGTTTATTTTATTTATAGTAACAAAATCGCAGTACAACCCAAAAACTGGTACCATACCATATATTTGGAGTCGAATGTGTAAGACTTTAGAATCGGAGTTTTAGAAAATCCTCATGTAAGTTTTCATAAGTACCGAAGATTAAATGAAATTGCCTAATTTTTTTATTTAAATTCACAGTTTATTGAAATTGACAACATTTATTTGTACTGAATAAATTATATTTGTAAAAAAAATCATCTTTTTACCCAATTTTCTCGAGAAATTTAGGTCTAAATTTATTTTACAAAAACGACTCCAATTATGACGTAGATTCACTGGTTTCCCGCTTGTACATCGAGTTTTGTTACACAGTGTTTATACGAGTAATACTATATATTACTTTAAAATCAATTATAATAGTTGAATTCCATTCGATTTAATTACTTAAAAATGTAAAAAATTGCATTTTTTACGTTACCGTTAAATCAAACTCCACCCAATAAGAGTTTTCTGCAATTCTGAAAAATAATTAATGATAACTCATCTGTAGAATATGATTCTCGTGATTTCGACGATTAACTTTTAGAGGTTAAGGTGAAAAATTAAGATAATAATTTTTTGATTGAAAATATCTTATTTTTATGATGAAAAGCTAAAACAAATATAAACGGAATGCTTAATTTCTTCTCAGGTCTTAAGAGGTTTGAGGCATAAGCAACCCTTATGTAGGCGGAAACCCGTGGTTGTATTATTGCCGTGGTATCTAATAAAGGTTGTCCACTGACCTGAATAAAGTTTCACTACTATTTCTATCATTACATTTCGATCGTGATTGGAAAATAAATGACAACTTTACTACGCAAGTAGGTCAAATGAGCCTACCCTAATCATTTGCAAGTAAAAGGAAATAGATTTGTAAGCAATAGGAATTTAAAAAAACTCACGGTGCTACAAAACAAGACAATGCGAATAATATTACAAAGAAATAGATATACCAGGATAAGATCCATGTTTAAATAAACAAAAATAATGACAGTTTCACAATTGATAATTATGAATGTAATGGTTTTTTGTATATTAAATTATAAACGGTTATTCCTCAAGAGATATATTAATCAAAATGAACATGGCCATGAAACTAGAAATAAAAATAAACTAAGGCTACCATTTCGGAAAAAAGTTAAGTCGAAAATTATCTGATGCACCGAGCAGTAGAAATGTATGAAGGAATTCCAGAAGAGATAAAAAAAGAAAAAAAGTGTTTTTATTTAAGTCTAGATTAAGAAAATATATTTCAATTAATATTAGATAATTATGTTTAGGGTTTTGCTATTTGTACAAACTAATAAGTATTAATATTAGGACATACGTAAAAATAAGGTTTGTAGTTTTTTAAGAATAAATAAATAAATATGGTTGTTTTTGACAAAATCAAGTTGGTTTACATCAATGTTGAGGTCCTATGAAAAATAGCTGGTGAAAAAAATAAAAAATCAAATAACTATTTATGTTATCCTGGGTGAATACTTGGCTTGCTGCGTCCGTTGCCTCACTTCTGTGTTCCTTACAAATTCAAACCACTGTACACCTTCTTCTAAGATACCTGTTCTCAAAACTCAGAAGAACTTCAATGAAAAAAGAAAAAAACTTCAATGAAATTAATATTTCAATAGACTCACCTCATCACATGTAAATAAATATTTCACGTAGACCCCCGATGGGAATTGAAAACGCATGGTAACTGGCTAATTAATCATTTTCTAAAAGGCGAATACTAAAATACAATTATTTTATAGCCAGTATAATATTTTGAATGCGTTATCCTATTGATACAAAATGGAAATTCTTACTCTAAATAATTAATAAAAGGTAAATTCTCGTTAGTGGTTAGTGGTGATATCCGTTTCCCGAACCTCTAAGAAAACCTATCGGAACTAATAAAAACATAAATTATCATCGGGCGCAATAACCGGGGCTAAATTCAATCTTGTCAATCTTTTACAAAGAATTAAGAATTCTGATTTAATCGAACGACTATAAAATTCTTAAATGGGATTCCCAGAGTCGTTAAGTTCTCGGCTGGAACAATTGGGGCGGCCACCAGCCAGCGGTGACTTTCAAATTTCAAAACCTAGTAATAGACATTTTAAAATATGTTTTTTGCTAGATAATAATGCATATTACAGTTGAAGCGGTAAAGCGTAAGACTGATTAGTTGAATCATCTTACAATTAAGGTAAGAAATTATCAAGATTCACTGCACCCTATATGTACTATTGGATGAGTATAAAGGAGAGTAGTATTCTTGTTGAACTTAGGTCATTGTAAAAAAAAAAACCTAGTAACATTAAAATATTTAAATAAGCTGGATAATCAGAGATCTGCGCTGTAGTATCATTTAAAAAATGAGGCTTGCAGATGACAGTCTAGTGGAGAAATCGAATGCTTTGTGCAGACCAATTATCATTACTAGCAGATAACAGTCTGATAACATATTGTTAAATGCTAGCCCTGCGGGGCTTTTCGGCGCTTCCGCGTCAAATTTTTTTGTTCCACCTTTAGTTGATTGGCTAAAAGTCCCAACCATTGATTAATCAATACATGTATTAATTAATTAATGGTCCCAACAAACAGAAACCTAATTTGCGGAGGCCCACAGAGCCGCCCGACCGAGGCCTGAGTAGAATCTGGAAGGACTGATGGAAGAAATCTATGTTTTTGCCCCTTGTAAAATCTTTAAAATGTCGAGTATTACCCCAGATATACAAAATTTATCAACAAACTTTTTGAACTGTCACATAAACCTAATTGCTAATGAATTGAGGTTATGAATTCAGAGTTACCAGTGTGCAAAAAATATGGCTTGATTGTAAGTAGGTACCTACTCTTAAGAACCGATGGAGATTATTTTTTCCGCAGACGTCACTGATGTACACTACTACTATCATTTTTACGCTAATAATATTATAGATTCCTAGATTGTGATACTATGATTCACCGGTATCCATGAGATTAGTTTGTAATTTTTAAATTTTCGTATTGGTTTCAGATTAACGTCAAATGACGCTTAAACATAATAGCTTATTAATGGTGATCTAGATACTGTAAAATGCATAGATTCATTACAAATTAATGTACCGAATGCGCGGTTAAGACGCCATAAAACATTTTTTGTTGCACTTACTAATAATAATATGGCATATTTTAACCCCTTATTGCGCATGTGTAGGTTGTATAATAAAATTGAATGTAATAAAATTGATATTTTTGTAAATATAATCTAACTTATTTTAGAACCACATGTTTAGAATTATTATTAGTAGATACATAATAATATAGTAAAAATATTTATTTTATAAAAAGATATTGATTATTGTATATATGTATTGTATATTATGTACGCATGTATATATTTTATTTTTTATTACTTTTATAATTGTTTCTTCTTAGTTTTTATATGTATAATTATAGAGCCTATTTTTTATTGTAAATATTTAATAATTTTGTAATAAATATCATTTTCACCTGTATATATGTAACTGGAACATTCACACCTGTGAATGTTCTGTATATGTACAGAAAATAAATAAATAAATAAATAGCTAAGGTAATCCACATGGAAATTCCGGGTTCGATTTCCGGTGAGAATACAAAAATCAAAAGTTTAATTTTCTTAAGCCTGATTGTGATGATGTTGCTGCAAAAAAAATTCTGTCAAAACATTTACTAGGTTTTGAAATTTGTCACACTAGTTGGCAGACTTTCCGCAGTCCATTGACTTTGTAGGAAAAAATCACCGGGAAACCGGTTTCGTCAAAGTTAATATTGGTTATTATTTGTTAGGAAGTTCTGGTACCAACCCTTATGTATGGTAGTAACTCGTGGTGTTGGAAAAAGAAGGATGAAAGTAGACTGAATGCTGTTGAAATGCAATCTGTGTGTGGTAAGACTTTGTATGATAGGTATACAAATGTCGAAATTAGAGCAGAGTGCAAGGCTGAGATAAGCATTATCGACAAAATTAAGAAAGGGCTTTTACGATGGTTTAGTCATGTGGAGCGAATGAGTGATGAAAGAATGGCTAAAAGAAGTTAAAATGCAAGTGTGCCTGGATGCAGAAGCCGCGGACGGCCGAGAAAGACATGGCATGACCAAGTGCTTCAAGTACGGCGTATGTGCATGAGAAGATGTATGAATGTAGAGGAAGCAAAGGAAGTCTGTCAGGACAGAGTGGTGTGGCGTTCTATCCTCTCTGCCTACCCCTACGGGGAAATGGCGTGATGGTTAGTTAGTTAGTTAGTTTTAATATTAGATAAGTTTTAATTGAGCCTTTTTTTTCAGAAAACTAAAACCATAGTTTTGTAGATGTACCAATTATATTAACACGGACTTCAGATGTTATAATTTCTGTTATACAACAGTAAAAATATTTTTAGCCACCATTTACATAACTCGTTAGTAAATAAATGTGTTTTGGCAGTAAATTAAAAACTGTTTAGAACTTACTTAGTTTCATGGCATGTTTGTTTGTCCGGCTGTGTACGTTATCAAAATACCACATTTGCCTTTCTTTTTTGTCGAGCTTTTATACAAACATCATATCGCATTACTAGTAATACCTAGGGACAGATTTATCTAACTTTTACATGAGCGCACAGTTGCTTACGCGCCCGCTAGGTATATTTTATCGTACAAAACACAGATTTGCTTACAATATAATCTCTCATATTCAGATTTCAAGTAATACTGATAAAAACTTGTTATGCTTTACTTGGTGAATGCTAAAATAACCATAATTTTAATATTTTAGTTGAAATTTTAACAAGACTGGGACAAGGATCACCAATATTATCTACATGTTGATAAATTTACTATCCCTGCCTTACATTGAGAATGCGAATAAAACGGAGTTATTAACGTCATCATTGTTCTAACAATACAATTATCAATCTCGAAACAAAACTTGTAAAACAAAATAAACCTCTTTCTTTTTTGTCTTACCTGTTACCAAGCCCTTTATACATGGTGTAACAAAACTCGTAGTACAACCCGAAAACTGGTGAATCTACATCATATTTGGAGTCGAATGTGTTATATGACTTTCGAACCAAGGTTGAAAAAAAAAATTCTCATAAAAGATTTCATAAGTACTGCAGAATTAGTAAAACTCATGAATTCTTATTAAAATGCGTTTTTTTGTTTTGTTTTCTTTGTGAATAGTATTATTTTGACTAAACAAATTACATTTGATAAAAATTTGCAAAAATTTTTCGGAAAAAAATCTTCTTAATAATTTTTTTCAAAAACTATGGGTCATATAAAATTTTTAAAATTTACATAATCGACTCCAAAAATGATGTAGATTCACTGGTTTCCTGCTTGTACATCGAGTTTTGTTACTCTCTTGATGTGTATACCTAGGTTCTACGCATTTTTAAAAACCCATTATTGGTTTTATACTAATATGCAATTTTCAGATCTGCTTTATAATTAATAATCTAGAAAAGTGCGATAAAAATAACAATGAAGATGTCGTTAAAAAAATAGTGAAACTCGCGTTTTTCGGAGAATTTTCGCCCTTAATATATTTAGGATGTTGTTATTTTCCATTATTTTAGTTGTGCCCCAGCATGTATGAGAAATTTGAAGGGGATTTACACGACGCCGACGGGGCGCAAAGAAAAATAATATGAAAGTGTTTAAAAGAAAGGAAACGGTACTAGAAACTGGAAGAGATTAAATTAAACAGAAGCTTTTCTTGCCAAGTCTAGTCAGTTTCTCTTTACTTGTGACAGTGTGCCGCAAACTGCCTTAACAAGGGTTTATTTGTTTTATTTAACATGCAATTAATAATATCACAAGGTTTTTTGTTGTAAAATTAATAAATATAACACTAAAAAGGAACTAGATACTTTTAATTTCATCATCATCTACAAAAACGTTCATTTTAACTTGACTCCCTGTTTAGTAAAAAAAACAGGTTTCATAATTGGAACACAAATCATAAAACTACGTTTAAAAATTGCGGTTAAATGTCCATAGGTACTAAAGATTAATGTAAATTAATAAGTCATCGTTTTTAATCCGATACATAAAAAATTAACTTAAAAACATTAAATAGCATTTTGATAATAACTCTTCGCCTCATAGCATAGTGGTAGTGCATTTGGCTGCCGTACATGAGGTTGCGGGTTCGATTACCGTAGGGAGTTAACGTGAAATATTTATTTACATGTGATTTTCATATTAATATATATCATGTGTGATACCTTCGACTGGTTTTGAAGCGTAAGTCAGTCTGATCATCTTACCTTTATGTAATAAAATTATCAAGATACACTATACTTGGTGTACCGATGCAGTGCCCTATGCACCATTCATTGGGCGTGGATAAAGGAAAGCAGTAGTAGTAGAAGTTGATAATAATATTTGTTTGATCTTCATCATCATACTATATCCGCTCCCTATGTGGAGCATATGGAATCCAGTATTTGTTTACAGATTTAAAAAAGTAAAATTACAAGTAATACAATATGCATTTACGTTATATTCAAGTTCAGAAACAATGTTCATGGTAGCTGCAAATTATGTTTTAAAAAAATTTATTTAGTAAAAAAATAACAAAATAAAGATTAATCTTACAGTTTGTTACGGTATTAACGGTGATAGTCAAATTACTATTTTTATTGATTATGTAGGTACATTTTAATTTTAATATTGATTCAACACTCTCTAGAAAAAAGAATACCACACGTTTATTCGACAAAAAATAAATTCGTAAGAAGTACAATAATAAAGTTAATAAAATAAGCTTACTTCCATTTGTCTATTTTAAAAACCTCTAACGATTTGTGAAGAAATAATAAATCAAGGCGACAAATTTTCCACCAAAACTTGTACATCATTTTCCTCAATAAAAACTATTGAGAAACTCCGGAAAAACAGGATAAAAAGAAAATCCGGGGGTGGGATAACGATTTCGTTGTCCAGTAACGGATTACACACTAACGACGGGTGGCGGGGTGGTTTGTCGTTAGAACAGGGAGCCTTCCCGTTACAACGGGGAGCTTTCCCACCCACTTGAAAAGGAGTGATCTTATTCGAGACAAATTAGAGAGAGGGTAAAAAGGAGACCCCGAGAAAGGAATTATTGGATGAGGGAAATGACCAAACGGCTGATTTATTCCCTTTTTAGATGTCGTGATTAAAATGAAATTGATTAATTGAATTTCCAATTTGTAAGGTTTTATTGTTGTACCTAAAAGGGGTCTATTCAAAAGAATAAATCACATTTGTCAAAGCATCTCCTGGTTATATTATAAGCTACGTTTATTTCTATGTCCAGAGTCTCATTCAAAGCTTTAATCGTTTTCGGTTTACGCATTTTATTTTGTGACAATTTTTTTTATTAAATAGTTTTTAAAACCGGGACCACAAAAGCTTATATTTAATACTTTTGTGCTCGCAAATATCTACGTTGTTTACGTTATTGGAGAGGAAAGTAGGTTATCATTTTTTTAAATAAAAAATATTTGAACCGGGTTGTGGTCTAGTGGTAGATTCGGGGATTCCGAATTAGAATCTCTAGGTTCGAATCCCACTCCAGCACTTGTTTCCTGCTTTCTGACACAGTTATTTCCGACTATTTGAAAGCAGCCCGAAAAGGAAATATTTGAGTATATCACAAGAACTCAAATGTTTCTTTTAAAAAGAAAATATATAAAAAAAAAAAAAAAAAAAATTTCTACTCACAAAAATAAATAATCTTTAAAACAATTTTTTTTAAAACCACTATTATTTTCACTTAATATTTATTTTGAGATAGCAAAACCAGCTTTTTCAGTTAATTTGGTATCGTAAAAAACGTTTTTAAACTAGCTTTATTAAAATATAATTTTGAACATCTGTAACAATGAGAGCCATTTTCCAAGAAATCATAAGAACTCTGAATTTATTTCTTGGAGTTTATCGTAATGTTTATTTACATAAAAAATGAAGTTGAATACTTCCCCCGCTCACTGAAATATTAATTCTTTGTATAAGAGCGCACATAGCAGATTTCCACATGACTCCAATTTACATATTATATTTTCACTCTTATGCGTAATAATTTACAATCAAGATTTGGATCACAAGGCTATTTAACGCTGTCCCGATGGAATAATGCTACAAGTGAAATTTCCAACATTGTGTTCAATTTTTTTGTCTGCAAAAGAAAGAACACTAGTGCACTATCACTTTCGACAGAAATGCACCGTGTATGAAAACTCGATGTACAAGCGGAAAACCAGTGAATCTTCAACATATTTGAAGTCGATTTTGTAGAATGAAATCATTTGATTTGACCCATAGTTTTCCAGAAAATTGAGAAAGAAGTTTTTTTTTTCAAATTTTTTTTTACAATTTGTATATAAATGTCATTTATTTAGTCAAATTAATACTATTCACAAAGGATACAAAATCAAACCCCGCATTTTAATAAGAATTCGTGCAGTTTTTCTTAATCTGCGGTACTTATGAAACCTTCTATGAGAAGAAAATAATATAAAAAATTACGTCAGATTCAAAAGTTATATTACCAGTTTTCGGGTTGTACTACGAGTTTTGTTACTCCATGCATAGCACTTAACAAAGCATCGAGATGCCCAAAGTACATTGTGCCTCAATTTTTACTATATATGTATAGTTTCGGAAATACAATACAGGAATTACATAACTAATATCGTATTTAAATACTACCATACTATGGATCTTTACTACTACTACTACTTTCCCTTGTCCGAAGCCAACGGTGCATAGGGCGCTGCACCGGAGCACGAGTGCAGTGTACCTTGATCATTTTATTACATTAAGGTAAGTTGATCAGTCTTAGGCTTCAGTACCACTCCAAGGTATCACACATGAAATATTAATTAATATAAAAATCATGTGTAAATAAATATTTCATCTTGACCCAGTACGGGAATCGAATCCGCGACCGCATTTAGCTACCGTGCATGGATCCTTAAGATTTTTCAAAGATTATTTTTTTAAATGTCCATACTATTTTGTTTCTGTAATTTTATTTTAAAAGTTAGTTAGTTTCAAATAAATGTATTCTATAGGCCACAGCATTGATACATCAAATTCAGTTTATCTTATTATTTAATATTATGAAGATAAGATGGTCAATCTTACATTTCACTGTCAATCTGGGTCAAAATAAAATATTAAATAAATGTAAACAACATTTTGAGTGTATCCAAATACTTGAAGACAAAAACTGGATTTCAAGAATCTCACTTGCAATCATAAAGGTTTCTGCTAAAATGCTTAACAATTTTCTCAATGGATGACAGAGAGTGTTTACATGTGAAACGTCGCGCCATTTTACTGTATATTGGCAGATATGGATATTAAATACTAGGTGAAATGGGAAATGTTGTAATACATCAAGTGGCCACTTAACCCAGCCAATGACAGGTCATAAGCCCTGTAAACGCTTAGATATCCATATTCCCTTCCAAACTTCTCGTCTCTGTTGAGATGTCAAATTGTATTAAATAAATGTATTCACATCTTTGAAACTCACTTTTGGAATTTTTTCAGTTGTGACATTGCCTCTCCGTAACTGCAATATGTGTGTAATACAAAATCCCACATTAAGTAAAGCTATGTACCCTAACATGTTTTAAACGTTACGTGCTAATGGCATCAGTCGCAGAGAAAACATAGGGGGTGTGATACTATGTCACTAAACTCAAGGAAACTAGTAAATAAGGCTCCTACTCCGCCCTAAGGAAACTTATATTATATTAAATTTCAGAGATTCAGCTTTAGAAACTAGTCTAATTTTCTTTTCAAAGCGTGGTGGAATTTAATTTATATTTAATGACTTAACAGCGACTTGAGGAATATTAAATTACTTCTATAAACTGGATATGTTAACCAATTAATAATTAGAATTTCACAGAATGAGATTGAAAATAATTAACATTAGAATATACTGATGCTGAATATTAAAACATATATTTATTTTTAGTGTTTGTTTCGTTTTCACGTATAAACGCCATATTCATTTATTTAGTTTCAACGCTTTTACATTTAAACAAAGTCACAAAGTACAATATAACCAGAATTTTTTTTAAATTTATTTTAAGATTTTATTTGTTCAATGATCTATTAATCCAATAAAAAAACAAAATAGTTAAGTACTTAGGTACTTCACTTATATTATTTACATTCTTATTGCGTCTTTTGTTCGTCATTATGTACCTACTGTATATAATTTTAATCTTAGATATAGATTTAATATATTTATTTTGATGAACAACTTGATCTTACCAACGAGCCACGAAATTGGCATGGAAGGATAAAAAAAAAAAAAATTACTCAAACATACATTTTTTTAAATGTATTGTATTGTATTGTATCTTTTTTATTTAGCTAAAAAAAAACAGTTTGATACAGCTAGTAATTACAATATCATTATTTCTAAGCATTTGACTATAAACTACTTATTTTGATTTTACACTACACTATACTTATTTAAAACATATATTTTACACATTTTTTAACTAAATTTAAACTCTTCGCACATTTAACTTCATCTGGCAATTTTTCGTATTCCTTAAACCTACTTATGTTTTTTTCTTTCTTGAATCAGAACTTTTCTTGTATTTTATATTTATTTCATATTTTTCATTTATCTCTTCTTTAGTACTTGAATGTATTTGTAATTTAAAAATTTATATATTAATTTTTTTTTTTAATTAAAAAAATAGGAAAACTGATGTGTTAGTTATTATTTTTTTTTTTTTTAAAGGCTACTACTACTACTACTTTCCCTTATCCACCCTAATGGTGCATATGGCACTGCATTAGTACACCAAGTGCAGTGTATATTAATAAAAAAATATATATAAAAAATTATCTTATTATATTTGCATATTATATTTCAATTTGCAAATTCTATTTACAAAGAATCCTGAGCGGCTGACAACTGGATTTAGTGCATGAACTGCAAAATGTGAGTTCACAGATAATGATGTGTTCATCACGCCTATTTTACGTCAAATGTTTGTTCTCCCCTAACTACCTGTTCGCAAACCAGCCCCGGGTAATGGCTAAGTAGGCAAAGGAGAATTGCTCTACGAAAACACCACTAGAATCTCATATAGAAGAAAAAAGAAAAAAATATATGTCAAAACACATTGGCCATCTAAACCACCCCATTTTGTGTCTTAAAAAGCACTAAAATGTCGCCAACCAGCCCCAGAAAACCTTACATCGACGGTTTTAATATTTCAAACCCCATCAGAAAAAAACTTATTTTTTTCGCGTTTTATAAGTCCACAATTAACTTTGGTGGCGTAGATTACCGTGAAATTAAGACCCCAATCGCTGGCTGATGGAAAACAATGAACAGATTGAGGAATGTTTTACGAGGGATAATAAATAAATTAACAGCCAAGCACAGATGATTAAAGGGTTCGGGGGGTCTTAGATACTTTAAGAGAAACTGCTAACCGATAGGTTTCGAAGGGGGTAGAAAGGCTCTTAACCCTACTGTGTAATTTATTAATATTTCATGCGTGATACCATGGACTGGCTCTTAAGCGTAAGACTGATCATCTTGTCCCCATGTAATATGATAAAGATACACTTGGCGTACCAATGCTCTACGAACCATTGGGTGCGGATAAGGGAAAGTAGTAGTAGCAGTAGTTATTTTTACGAAATGCGTTGTCATATTAAAACCGTGTAACCTTTTTAAAGTGTTGAATAATTTATCTTAGAATCAAAAATTTCAGATATGTTCCGTATATGGCACATCAAGCAACAAACATCACTGACTAAAAGTCAAGTGAAAAATTCAATATAAAAATACATGTTTTCCAACATTAAAATAGATATCTTTTATTTTTACCTGAAAACACACGGTCATATAAAAATTATGCTTAACTTTAATTAAAGTGTTAAAACCCTTAAAAAGGGTTGGAAAACCTTATTAAACTAAAAATATTTAACCATACCGGTTTTATACTTTTACTTTTAAAAAAAATCTTACAAAATGAGTGAATAATGATGCAGATTGTTTCAAATGTGATACAAAAGTAATGATTATTGCCAAACATCTCGAAAACCACAGCGTACAAACTCTGCGAAGTCGTTTTGGGTAAATGAAAGTGTAAAAAAAAAAAGTTTTGACTAAACTGATCAACATTATTTTGCAAGTTCTCAATCATAAAAGGGAAAAACGCAAGATACAGTTACAATTTATAGTTCGTATTGGTGTAATTATTACCATACGAGATGAAAATTTCCAACGCCATTTTCGAAAACGCCACCCTATTTGCGATCAGAACTTGTAAACGGATTTTTTAATTATTTTATAAATTAGAGTTCATTATCTGAGACTACTTCTTATGAAGTTATGTACCGTAAATGGGACAGTGCGCACAATGGGGTTAAGTCGTGGAACGTCCAAGTTTAATTACCTTCCAAGTTACACCCTGGCGCGGCCCTTCACACGGGCCCAAGGAACCGTGAAATGGCCGACACGAAACAAGGACTTTATGGACGAAACAAAAACCGAAAGAAAAAGAAACGAAAGGGAGATTTAATTAATCAAACAAGTGATAAATGAGAAACCGAACCGTAATTAATTGATACAAGCGAAAAAATGAGTCATAAACTTCGAACGAGAATTTCAGAGAAGTGACATGCTTGAAAAAGAATACCGTTTCTTAGGTGTCTAGTTATCCACTACGTCACACACTACGTTATCAATAGGCATCTACGTCATCACTAGACATCAGACGGTGAAATTACATTTAGGAAGCGTATATTTTTTGAAAATTTGTATGGAAGCTCCCGTTCTAATGAATTCTTGTTCGAAGGACATTAAGTATGTATTTATTTTTCCTGCACAGATTATTTTGTAATATTCAAGCATTTTATGACTCAATAACTTTTTATGAATATATGCAAAAAATGTTAATGATATTTTTTTTTCTACAAAAACACTTTTAAGGGTTCGTTTGAGAGGGGCAACGTGTGGGCGCAATAAGCTATCTTCGGTCGCCAATTTAGCGAGCAAACACAAAAAACCTTTTTTTATCTATTTTTTTAAAAATCTATATTTTGTTTTAATGTATTTATCTCACAAATTGCCGATCAAAAATTACTTATCAGGTCTCAAAAAAAATATTATTGCATTGTTTAAAATGAGAGTCCCTTTTAAAAAAAGGTTTTTACTAAGCTTACATTGCGCGCTGCATCAATTTTCATTCAAAAAATTCATGTACTATTAAGTATCTAATTACAGTAAATCTTGTGTTTTAAAAATCAATAGCGAAATAAAGTTCACCATACTGTATTCAAATCTTCTAAAAGAAATTCGAATTATGTATACGAGGTTTACAAAACATAAAAGATGTACAATCCTAATTATGTTAGAGTAATTAATAAAATCCCTCATAAATTATTTTATGCAAATAACTCTGCATAAATTTACGAGTAAGTAAAACCTGATACTGTACGCCGTAAGTTAGTTAGAAAACAGCAAAACACGCGATCGATAAAATTCAAACACGACGAAGGAGGCAATATTTATGGAGTCTAAAAGTTGCGGCAAATAAGGTCCTGGTTTGTTTTATTTCGGCAAGAATTTACCTCGTTAGTATTCCAGCGGTGTCGCTGTATGGGGAAGTTCTCTGCCTTCGGTAGGGTCTCCAGATTCTCAGGCAGCTTGATCGGTTCACCATCTGCAAAGAAAACATAATGACACTTGTTTATGCGTTTATTTAAATCGTAAGCCTTTGGATAAGCTACCCATAAAAATCAATGACACTTTTTATAAAATA
>JAGVSP010002328.1:0-38382 GCA_022494985.1 Micrasema minimum | reverse complement strand
ACGGGAGGCTTACGTAGTATATGCCGAAACGCCTTCGCCGGATGACAGTAGATACCAAGGGTTGCTGGAGGCAGTTTGTGGATTCCATATGGTATGATAATGACGATGATGGGCGTATACAGCCACATTATTTAAAAGATAGATCTATTGGAAGATCGTTGACCAATGCAGTGCCGCATACCTACATCATTAGGAGAAGATAGGGGAAAGACAGAAAAATAATAGTGTCAATCTTTCTAAAGCAACGGTTGAAAAATTTAGAGAAGCTTAAATAAGGTTGTAAATTTCCATCCTACATTCTACACTTTCTTTTCAGTACGGTTTGTATTGTATTTTGTATTCTACTTCCTTACAGTATAGAAAACTTGCAAAAAATCAGCAAGCATTGGCAAAGTCGTCATGGTTTACCATTGATCTGTTTAGCTACTGTAACGTGGCCTTTTGTTATTTAAATGTAAAGTTAAGCCCTAGCTAAGGGGGTAGCTGGCGCAATCAACCCTTCTTGGAACATCACAACGCAAGGCCTAGTTTACATGGTTAATAGTTAATACGCTGGCGTTCATATCAATCCCCAATAGCAAAAGTAGTCGACTACCAAAACCACATAGCCATGACCAACATTATAGGTACTACTACTTTCTTAACTCGATGTTTGTAGCACATGCTTTATAGTTTTCCGTACTTATGAAATAAAACACGCTTTTTACTACATTTTAAAAAATTCCAACCGGTTTCGGAACTATAATTCCTTCGTCAGAGCTTTGACTAAGCCATATAAGTGAGTACGTAGTTTAAGACAATGTTGGTTGTGCTTTATTTCATAACAATGACATCCTTTTATCCTCGACCGGTGGTGAATAGGGCACTGAATTAATTCACCAAGTGCAGTAAATCTTGAAAATGATCAGTTTTAGACTTCAATGCCAGTCCAACACATATCAAAAATAATTATTTTAAGTAAAAAACTATACTATTAATTTTTTTTTATTGACTTCGTCAGGAATCGAAATCGCCACCTAATACGTGGTGCTATGCACTGTTATGTGCGGATAAGGGAAAGTAATAAATAAATTTACTACGATCAAACATAATAAATTTAGACACTAAGTATATGTCATCTGTCATCTTTTTTATAATTTAGCACCATCAAATAATTATTTTAAAAAATTCTTTTATAAATCGTAGTTGTGCGAAATTCAATGAATACTGTAGTTGTCTTGACATTTTTAACATCAGACTACCCAATTTCAAAATTAAAATTATTTGAAATCTTATAGACTGTAAAAGGTAATCCTATTCCTATTCCCAGTCATCTCCTTTTCCTTTTACCTATCCCTATCATCCTATCCTTCCCTCATAACTCTTTATTTTTATTTCTTATATTTATTTTTTCTATTGAATTGTATACTTGTGAAAAACTATAATTGGTAATCATGCTTTTTTTTTTGTATACTACGTTCATGTATCGATACTGTTGTTTTTCCCATAAATAAATAAAATAAAAATACCAAGTGAAGCAAGAATTTGGCGCTAATCTGACGTCTAATCTGACAACAAGAGGTATTATTTGAACGCCAGAACTTTACTCGTGTAAACTAGGCATGCTGGTAGTAGCTCAGTAGCAAAAATGGTGACCTACATCCCCAGCATTGATTTCTTAAACTTCCATGATTAATTGCCTGCAATTTGTTATGCGATATCAAATAAACTTTGGACAAACTTCCAACTGAGTAATTCTCTGTTTGATCGGTGACAGATGCACCGGGGATGCGGATGGAGGGATCTGCTGTGTTGTAGGTAGGTAACTACTGTTTTTATGAAAGTTTTGATATTGAAATTTTTCGGAAAGCTAAGAGCATAGGTACCTACTCCACCACGTGACTCGCGGCCGCTTCCTATACAAACGTATTCCTCGATTTCCCCCCTGAAATTTAACATTAGAGGAATGATTTTTCACACATTTTAGATATCGACCAGATGCGTGTTTGCATCGTCTTATTTTTTTAAATGATTTATTTATCTCCTTCAACAAATAAAGTATCCAAAAAATAAGAGGACCCAGACACGTATCTGGTCGATACCTAAAATGCATGAAAAAATCATTGCTCTAGTGTTAAATTCCAGGGAGAAAATCGAGGAATACGTTTGTATGGGAAGCGGCCGCGAGTCACGTTGTGAAGTATGCTCTTAATGATTTATTTCAATTCTATTTTCACTCAGTTTTTATTATCTAATATATCAATTTGATGCTATAACAAGGCGAAACGGCTGACACAAAAAAGTACGACTCCAAATTTGATGTAGATTCAACAGTTTTCGGGTTGTACTACGTGTTTTTTTACACCGTGTACCTATGTATATGTAGGACTAAGAAAGCGTTTGTCTGGGTATCTGTCTATCTATATTAAGTAACCTGGGTTGCGATTATATTTTCATGTAGACATAAGTCGATAAAAGTTGATACAAGGTCGATAAAAGCATTTATCTTGGAATTTATGATCGGGGCACTGGTGTAATATTTCCAGTTTCCAATATCTCCCATAACACCCGATCCAGCCCCGTCTCAGCTACCGCAGGAAATAGCGAACTGTTACCTGTCAAGCTCCTACATGACGTGGCAGAATCGCATTCATAAGCTCGCTCTGACGATAGCGCGGCGATAAAAGGACGATAGCGGCGACGGAATACGAGCCCTGAGTCACGTGTCCCAAGGGGCGAAGTTAGCGAATCATCGCATAGCATTTCTGTGGCAATCTTCCTTGAATACGAGGGGGCGCTTATACTACAAAAGTGTATTGTTTTGTCATCAACTATCTAAAAGGAAAATATTAAAAATATTTGTATAAAATACAATAGAATACGAAATACATACCTACTTATTTCAATGTGTTTTTTCACGTAAAAATATTTCATATGTGACAAACTGCCCAACTTACCGTACAAGTATATTGAATGAAAACAATTTTTAAAAAAAAAACAACGTAAGTACCTTTGACTGGCACGGAAGCGATCTTCTTGCGATCGACATGTAAAAAAAATACCAAGATGCACAAGATACACAAAACTGCACTTGGCATAAAAATGAAGTGCTCTATGCACCATTAGGTGCGGACAAGGAAATAATAGTAGTAAACATCATTTTGAGTAGCTATGTCCGAATACCTGCCCATCTACTACATACTTAATGCATATCTGGATCTTCATCAATGACGACAGAAATTGACAATTGAAATTGAAAAGAACTGTCATTGGCTGGGTTGAGCGGCCACTAGATGTTTTATAACTTTTTTCATTTCGCATAATTTAATTAATTATTAAAGCAAAACTCTGTTTTATTGTGCAAATATTAATTTTCTAAATAATAATAATAATATCCTTTTATTTAGCATCATCTTTGATACAGTACATACATAAAACAAAAAAGAAGAAAAACAAGATTAGAATCAAACAAAAAAATAGAATAAATTAATAAAAAGAAAAAAAAAGTTAAACTTAAAAATAAAATAAAATAAAAAAATAAGATAAAAGAAAATAAAATAATGTAAAATAAAATAAAAATGTGATCAAGGTGATTGAAAATTTAAAATCTTTGAGCAATGTAGAGATCTTAGAGTATGTATTGTGTACTTTGTACATTTTTAGTTGAACATGTATTTATGCACCTACTGACGAGTTGCAGTAGGCAACTCAGTAGGACACATACCGGAAGCACTGCAGAACCTTGGTAAGCGGTTCAGTATTCTAAAGGCGTTATTATACTGCACTCTTATTGCACTCCAGCTTGCTGCTGAGTATTGACACCATAATTCACAAGTGTACATGGGCGTGCAATACGTCCTAAACAGTGCCAGCTTCACCTGGGGTGAGCACATAGAGAATTTTCTAGCAATCATATTTGCGCGATCAGACGTCAGCACGTCTCTACCTATTACGAGTCAAATCAACCGTTAATTTATTCGATTCGCACTCGATTTATAAGTAGAACGACTCCAGCATACACCCCAGATCTACAGCGGTAAAGTGTATGAAAACAGCGTAGGGCATAAAGTAAAAAGAACAAAAGTTTACGTTCAAAATACACTCTTTACTAGCTATATTTTTTACAAAGTGTTACTACAGATTCCTTTGCGTTTCCCAGTGAGCTTTTGAATACTCGCTCGTAAAATAGCTTTGAAATATATTATAATTAGATATTTTCATATAAACCAAAGATGTTATATTCGAACGGGTGATGGCCCAGTAGTAGCGTCGCGGTCTTTGAGTCTAGAGATCCCCGGTTCGAATCGCCGCTACTTGATTCGTGTTTTCGTGCTTAATAGAAAATGGTATTAAGCAATAGAAATGTGTGCTAATATAGATTGCGTAGAGATCTCATATTTATAAAAAAAGTCAAATAATAATAATTGAAAATCTTCATCGAACATTTACGATTGTCTTTTTGTTTAGTGTATTAAAAATAGTGATAACATTTTTGTGATCGAAAACTTTTTTTAAAGGAGATAAATAAATTTTTGAAAGTGGGCATGTAAGAAGTCGGAATAATCGACGTGCGTGCATGAGAAGATGTATGAATGTGGAGGAAGCAAGAGAAGTATGCCAGGACAGAGTGGTGTGGCGTTCTATCCTCTCTGCCTACCCCTTCGGAGAAATGGCGTGATGGTTAGTTAGTTAGTTAGTTAATACGATACAAAGACACTTCCGGTTGACTATAACGTGTGAAGAAATCGTTGTTCTAGTCCTCTAGTGCTTAGTTCCAGGGAGAGAATTGAGAACTACGATTGTAAGGAAAAACTGCCGCGCATCCTCTTATCGCTCATTGCAATTAATAATAATAATAATTATATGTAATTATAAGCAGTTTAATTTAGGCTCTGTTGGGAGGGTTATGCAGTCCACATACATACGGCCGTTTTTAAAATAACATACAAGAAAATAACACATTTATACTACTACGACTACCACACCCAATGGTGCATAGGGCACTGCAATGGTACTCATATATGATAGAGAAAAAATAACACATAGGTACCTATGTAGCAGTGGCGTGTCGTCCATATATGCGGTAAATGCTCCGCATGCCTTATTACTAGAAAACAATTACTAAGTAGGTACATATAAATATGTAAAAAAAAAACGTAAAAATGATCACAGAACCGACGCGACGCGACGTCATCTTTATCATCATACCATATCCGCTACCTATGTGGAACATATGGATTTCACAAACTGCCTTCAAGCCAAGCGATCGGACGCCAGTTCCTGCGCAACCTCCCAGGTCAGGTCCACGTCCCACAGCTCTGACGCAAGCTGCCGACGGATTGTAACGCGACGAAATTTGTTATTGTTTTCCCGAAAAAAAAGCCACCATAATAAAAAACCCCTGCTACCCATTATCCGAATCTCACTCCAAATACTTCCAACAAAATATACCTAATTTAGGTAGATGGTCTGTTTGTATATAAATAAAACCCCCAGATAGCTGTTGTTTCCTCCGTCGGACATTTTGAAGTGACTGGCTGAAGATATAAACTCATCAAAAGTTTTCTCGGCAGAAAATAAAGTTTTCTTGTCTCGTTATTTCAGGCCGGCAGCTGCAGCTACTGGAACTGTCGTATTACCAAGTGCTTCTCCAACTTTTTGTAATAAAATTGACATCTTAACAAAGACGAAAAGTTTGAGAGGGAAAATGAATAAATATCCCTTTTCCCCACATCCAATGGTGTATTGGGAACTGCGTTGATACACAAAGTGCGGTGAATCCTGATCATTTGTTACATGAAGGCAAGATGATCAGTCTTACGTTTCAACGCCAGTCCACGGTACCACATTAGGTAAGGCATCTAGGCGCCTAGATAATCATATTCCCTTACAAACTTCTCGTCTCTGTTGAAATGGATCGAGGTTAGTATGATCAAGTACTTGTTGTATGGCAGGTGATCAAGGACTTGTTGTACTTGATCAGTGCCCTATCACCAGAGTATCAATAATCCAAACCAGGTGTATTGGCCTTTCACTAAGTGGCTTCTTGATCATTTGTTACATGAAGGCAAGACGATTATATTCAACTTCTTTCACATTAGGCATTTTTCATAGATAATGATATTCGCTTACAACATGACCTCTGTTGAAATGTCCATTTTAAATCAAGAACTTGTTGTATGGCATGATCAAGTACTTGTTGTACGATAGCCATGCTCATCTTCGGCCTTCCTTGGTTTCTACATCCAGGCGCTTATATTATAACTTCTTTTAGGCATTTTTCATCACTCATTCGCTCCACATGACCAAACCATTGTTAAAGCCCTTTCTTAATTTTGTCGATAGTGCTCATCTCAGCCTTACACTCTGCTCTAATCGAACATGTGTACAATGGTATTTGTATCCTTCTGTAAGACATTGACTATTCACTGCTAAAAATTATTAAAATGCGTTTCATAAAAAAATATTATTTTTAAGATGAGAGGGGCTTAACGACATTTCACAGTACAAGAAAATACTCGTAAAATAAGTAGTTAAGCAAATGAATAGTTTGAGAAACTCTTTCTCGAAGTAAGTTTATTTTCGTTGTTTCCCGGTACCGTGTTAAGGGGGTGGTGAATTGGAATGGGGTGGGGGTTGTAGGGGGGAGGGGGTATCGATTGAATAAGATGTCTTGCTATCAAGCTGTAGGGAGATGGGAATTCTAGATTATTTTGATTGAGGACTCAAATGAATTGTTTGACTGCCCAAAAATAGACGCATCATTTTGTAAAAACTATTCTTCTTCTTCTTTTTCTTCTACTTCTTCTTTTACCACGTTTGCTCCCAAGTGTGTGTACACCAAGTTCAGTGTAACTTGATCATTTTATTACGTGAGGGTAAAATGTTCAGTCTTACGCTTCAGAAGAAATATCATTATGAAAATCACATATAAATAAATATTTCGTGTTGACCCACTACGGAAATCGAACCCGCGACCTCATGCACGGTAGCCAAAAGCACTGCCACTATGCTACGAGGCGCGGTGAATTTATTAATCGTAATAAATTTGAAAGATCTTTTACGATGGTTCGGTCATGTAGAGCGAATGGATGATGAAAGAACGGCTAAAAAAATATATGATGTGACTGTACCTGGATGTAGAAATCGAGGAAGGCCGAGAAAGCCATGGCATGATCTAGTAAAACAAGTGCTTGAAAGTGGACATGTAAGAATCTGGTGGACATGTATCTGCGTACCCCTTCGGGGAAATGGCGTGATGGTTAGTTAGTAAGTTAAACTTGAGTTCTCGTACAGTAGTACCTATGTTTAAAAACATCATTCAAATTTCTATTTCCAGCAGTAAATTTGGGTTAAGCACCCCCATTTTTTGTGTATTGAATACATTCCTGTATGTAATTTATTTAAGTCAAGAAATTGTGTACCTTTGGACAAGGTGTGTCGAAATTTATGGTCAGAACACACGCGACATGACTGAAAGCTTTTGTGGGGAAATCATATCGTGATTTGGGAAGGAAATATAGTTTTCGTCGTGAAATATATAATGTGAATGACGCTTTTCAAAAAATGGCAAAATATATCGACATTGTGACCATATACTCGTGACACATTATATTTTTCATATGTGCGCAGTATTCTTGAATATTGCTCTTCATCCTTTAGTAATTATTCAGAAGCAGCATCTTATCAGAATTTAGACACCCTTGAAGCAAGAAGAATCATTACTGACACTATTTTACTTCACAAATTAGTAAATAATTTATTAGATTGCCCACAGCTCCTTGAGAAGATTCAATTATGAGTCCCTCAGCGAGCAACTAGATCTAATCAAGTTTTTCATATTAACATTCCAAATACAAGCAATGCTAGAAATGCATCTATTCCGAGAATATTAAATTACAATAATATACATTTAGTTAATATTGATTTATTCCACTCTAGCCTTAAAGTGTATCGGTCCCAAGCTCGGACCCTCATTATTAATATTTTTTATTTTTTGTATTAGCTGTAAAATATTGGCATGCATGATGCATTATTATTTAAAAATCATATGAGTACTTTCTCAATATTGTACTATCTACTTTTGTAGACTAATTTCCCTTTATTTTATGTACACTGTTAATTAATTTTCATTTATCTGTTAACATATAGAAAACTTTAAATGGCTTATAATATTGTTAATAAATGAGTTTATTTTTATGTATAGCTGTTGTTTTCTTAATCAAATAAAATATAAAAACATGAATTTTATCATACTACACTAACTATTAATTACTAGCACCGCATAAACAATGTGTTGGCTGATCTGGATTGCTGGGAGCAGAAAATTCAAGATCTAAATAAATGGAATGTCATTGTAAGGGAGGCTAAAACTCTTCGCGAGCTATATGGCCATCTAAAGTAGGTAAGTACTAATTCAGATACAAAATATTTTTGACGTGATAACGTCTAATAATTCGATTAACGCCGGCTGCACACACGAAAAAGCATGACTCATTGTCACGTTCCGCCTGAGCCGAGTGTGCAAGCGAGAACGCGGAACAAGCGATAGAGAGGCACGATCGGCCTAAGCGGTCGGTTTTGTGACGCATCTATCTCTCTTCCACTCCATCGGCCGATGCGTCCGAAATGTTAAATTGTAATTTTCAATTAACTCCTGCTTTGTATTATACAAAATAATGATAATTCAGTAATAATAATTCAATTCAATTCATAAAAGTATGCTATTTTTCATCAATGTTTTCTAATGACGTTATCACGTAAAATTATCGTCCGTATACCGACTTTACAGACAACCAAAATATTTTTTTGTTTAGCGTAAAATAGCAATTTAAGGCATTTCTCAGGATCCCAATTCCCGTAAAAATATGTAATCATGAAAAATGCTTAGTAAAATAGCAACACTATTATACAAAGAACAATTATTTTACTGAAGTGTTCGTAATGCAAACTTAAGCCTTATATTTACTCGACTATAAGTTAAGAGACAATCCAGTTTAAATGAAACGCTTTCGAAATTACAATAAAAAAAATGATTGAATTTGCCAAAAGCTACATTTTAGTTGGTGCAGTTCAGTATTTATGGTGCGATATGTTTGAAGTTACTAGCCAAACCGTGATAAATATATATTTTTTTTAGTTTTGTTGGCTTATCGCAGTATTTTACTAAGATTTGGGTGCTTAGCATATCAAGTCAAATGCGAAACGCTTTGGTGAAATTACATACGGAGCTCCACACCAAGGAACATAGAAACGCTAGGAATAGCCCTAAGTCTAAAAATACAAAAAATTGAAGTGAACATGGTAGATATATCTCTATAGCAACCGTTGTGACAGTGTCGAGTGCTATGATTACTGCATATTGAATTGAAAAATGTATAATGGTAGGATACTTAGGAAAAAAAAATAAAAAATTAAGTGTAATGTAAAATAATATTAGTCTATGTAAAAAATTATATAAGTAGTACTAAATAAATATAAAAATAAAATAATATTTTAAAAAAATGCTCCACTTAGGGAGAGGAAATGGAGTGATTAAATTAGGTTAGCCATAAAAAATGTAAGACTGTTTTATTATTTCTAATGTATCCGTTAGATACATTTAAAAATAAATCACATCTCATTAAGTTGTTATACGAAACTTCATCTTTTTCTCTCCTAATTTTCCTTTTTATCTCCGACACGTCGTTTCGTCCGCCACACTGTCACTAGCGAAGATGACGAAAAATGGGAAAACAAAATTGACAATTTCTCCAAATTTAGAGTGCTCGATCGACCTCCCAACCCAAAACGGACCCACACCCCGATACCAAAGTCGCGGGGAAGAATGCCGTAATAAAAAAATAACAAAAAATACATTCCGTAATAGGTGTAATATTGTTTATTTTTCTCCCTCACTAATCTGATCATAATATTTATCTTTTGTGGAAAGGGTAAAAAATAAATATGTATTCCCGATTTTCTGCATTGACAGAAATAATATCTGCATTACGGCATTCTTCCTCTCAAACGCGCCCCTACCCCCAATAACTCCCCTCCCCGAATAACCCCCCCTTCCCCCCAATAACGCGCCCCGACCGCCAATCCGAGGCACCCCCTGGCGTCTGATAGAACCCCCCTTCCCCCTCAGCCGCCCCTCGGGGTGGGAAAGATTGCGAAGAAAGAAGCGACCGGGCATGAAGTAAATGCTTTTTTTGGCGGTCTGGTATGGCCTTAAACGTGCGTTTTAAAATAAATCGTTTTTAACTGGCAAAAAAAAAAAAAACAGTCATACTTATTATGCCTGTCTAAATGATATTTAGATAGATATGTTGTAATGTTTAAATGGTACTTACATAGGAAAAAAAAACAATAACCTTGTTCCGTTTAACTAAGATTTTTGTATTAAATTAAGCAAGAAAAAGCAGAAAAAAAGAGAGGGCATTTACGAAAATGTAGAATTATAAAAGGCTTCCATAATAGATAATTATTTTTACATTTCATTTCATTATTCTCAATTTAATTTTTAATCAAAATACACCTGGACACACAAATAAAAAAAATACTGATAGCAAAAATAAATAAATTGGTCCTCAGCACGGCTTACCCCATTGAGGACCAGTTTCCTTCAACTCTATTGTAATGAAATATATTTAAGTGTGTAAATAAATAAAAAAAAATCTTTTGTCAAATACAAAAATGTATTATTTTATGTCGGGGGTTTCTTCTTTCTTCTTCTCGTTGCTACTTCAGAAAGAAAAATACCTCTAAGAGCAGTTTGTTCGGCTGCATTCTGTCTTGGCAAGCAGACGACTAGTCCCCGACTTGTATTCTAGCTGCGTGTTTTCGAGCACTGTCGCCCCACCATCTCCTAGGTCTACCTTTTAACCATAAATTTTCAAAGAGATTTAAGGATTACCGTGATATGCGCGTCATAGCTGCGATACATACTATAGATGTAGATAATTTGATGATTTACGGCTTACGCCATAGCTTGCACAACGCTATACGTGGATACTTTTAAAATTAATAAATTGAATTCGTTTTTTAAAAATACTACGCTTAAATGCAGTAATATATTTTAAAGGATAACAGTTAATATTTAATGCAACAATATTTAATATACCTATCTATCTACCATTTCACCCTTGTACACAATTAATTTGTATCTTTATTTTTAACATTGCTAAATTATAAAATAACTGGCCAATTAATTGGAGGCTGTATTATTTTAAAATTATGAGGATGAGTAGGCAAAGCTTATAGCTAGTATAAGATATTGTTGAATTGTAATAAACAGTTTTTTTTAAAAAAAAAAAACACTTTACCGTTTAAAATGCTTTCTTCTGCACGTGCTTTCCTAAGTACGAATGTTTAAAAATACATGTATTATATAATATGTTTTTGTACCTATAGAGGTGTAAAAAATATAAATATTTGAGCTGAATGCTGAGCTGCTGACTCTTTTAGAGAAGCTTGATTGGCCGGATCTTTACAATGCTGGTTGGTATTATAATTTTTTAATAAAATGCACTTTAAGTGCAAGTTTTAAAATGCAAGTTTAACGAATGTGACTATTAAACAAATCGGCCTTTCGAACAACAAATATGTACCTAGTATAGTAAAATACAAAATTCATGTAGGGCAAAATGGTTTTTGCGATATCTGTTTCTAGAAGGGTTGTAAATGAAATTTTGACGAAAATAATTTTTGTTTTTTAATTCATTTGTTGCTCGAAGGGTCGAAATCTGACGCTCGAGTAGCCGTACACCGCACCTACATTTTTTTACAATATGTTTTTGTAAAATATAACACAATGCGAATATTACGCCCTTACAAAGTTGTCCCATCATCATTCACATAAAATACTCTCCGACGGCACGGAGAGACGTCGAGAATTGCAGTGTCGCGCTTCACCAGTGATTGATGGTTCTCTGCCCGCCTGGTGGGCGGGGGTTTGGGGGTGGTAGGGGGTGACGAAAGGGGGTTCACTTCCCCCCTCAATACCCCGCCAACCCCCGAGACACAGCGAGGGATGCTGCTTAGAAAATTGATATTACCAAGTCTTGTCTGCGCTGGGAAACACGGATTAAGTAGGTATAGTAATGCGGTATACAATTTTTAAAAAATATGTACTATCAACTATTACTTACTACTTTTCTTTATCCGCGCTTCATGGTGCATAGGGCAGTGCATTTATACACCAAGTGCACTGCATTGACCAAGTGTAGGTAATAACTTATTTTACACGATAACAAGGTAGGTACGTAATGATTATCAAACGGGTATTTTGTGAAGTTTTTCTTTTCTGTTTTTTGGCCTCCTGACCTGATGAGGTGATCGAACAAATATTTTTTTATTAACTGTCGATTATCAGCCAACACATATATTTGACTTTTATTTATTACTTATTACAAAATAACGCATTTTTGTTTATATATATATTTTTTTTATTGTACATATATGTGTTTAAATGTATATCCATGTAAACAAAAATTTTCTTTTGAAATAAATAAAAATAAAAAAAAAATTAAAAAAAATAGAATTTATTTACTGACAATAAAAAATCTAAGTCAAACCTGCAAGTAAATTTACGTGTCAGATTGATTGTGTACTTTAAACAGCTTTTGTAATAATATGTTTATTAAACTATGAAATAAAATATTAAAAAGTAGGTATATGTAGTTAGATATATATACATATTTTTCAGATTTAAACCCTCATCTTTAAAATGTCTTTCTTCAGATAACCCATTTTAGTGATTTTTGTATTTATCTTCCAAAATAGTAAGTAGTAAACTGAGTAAACTGAGGCTAAAACTTAGTAAGCTGAGGCTAAAAATCAGTTAAATGCGTATTCTGTAAAACATTGATTTTAAAGGTGAAGATTTTGGGCTCTCAGGTAGGCACAGATTTAATTTCTGGACACCGTCAAAATGTTCTTTTTACTCCTTTTGTACATTGATATTTCAAAATAATATATATTAATTATGTTTCTGGCTTTGGATCGAATTGCCACTATTTTTTATAGGCCTGGAAATTATAACAAAGGCTTTCAGTTCTACCTGCATCTAATTCCACCATTTCCAATACCCTTAACTAATTTCCACTATCATTTATCAACTCCGTACATAAGTTTCAATCAACTCAGATGTGACAAAAGTGTAGAAAGTTTTTCGTTGAATTGGTTTTTACCAATACTACTTTTGTACCTTTGTTACTCAATCACACAACATGAAAACTCGATAATAATGTAAATAAATAGGTTTACTTAATAATTATTCTAATTAGGTATAACGGGTTTTAGGTCTTAGACGTCCACTGTTGACAATTTCCCGGCAGTTTGCGTCAGAGCTGCTGGACGTGGACTTGACGTGGTAGGATGCACGGGAGCTGGCGGCCGATTGCTTGGCCTAGCAGCAGTTTGTAGAATCTATATGCTCTACAAAGAGAGCGGATATAGTATGGTGATAATGATGATAATAAATTGCAATGGATCCTATACGGATAATTAATATTTTATAATAAGTAGCTAGGTATCTATATTATATATATGTTAGTTATTTATGCACAAGCTTAGACTTTTGCATTACGAATTTCTTTCATATTTATGCATGTGGTAGGTATTTTCATAAATGTTTGAAAATACTGCATACCTAATTCGATTTCCGATGGGGGTCAATATGAAATCCTTATTTTAATGTGATTTTCACATAAAAATATTTCATATGTGATACCTTGGACTGGCGTTGAAGCGTTAAACTGATCATCATGGCTTCATATAGCAAATAATCAAGATTTACTGTACTTGGGGTACCAATACAGTGCCCTATGCACCATTATGTGCGGATAAGGGACAGTAGCAGTAGTAATTAAAATATCTCACGAAAACTGTGTACTGAAATGTGATATCTCTATCCAAGGTAATCTTGAGACAATGATGTTAGAATCATCGAAAACAAACAAGATTAAGTAATAGACGTCAGCAAATCCTTAATTTCCTGAAAAGAAACAATATTCTCCCCCAATTTCCCACCCCTATGTACTCCACCTACCCTTATATGCTGTTTTATCCCACTCGTCTACTTCACACAAAGCAGTGCTGCATTTCTTTTCAGAATCAAGTTAGGGGTGGGTGCTGATGACACGCGGGGGTCGGTTTCTGGGGGTAGTTCGAGGCAGGCTGGGGGATGAGTGATAAGTGATATTTTTTCATTTATTCGAAGTTGGTTTATACAAAATGGAGAGCCATGCAGTTGCATAACAGTAGCCATAATTTACTCCATTTTTAGGCTACGAAATAAAAAACTAACATGGTCATTATTACACTCTTGCTTTGATTAATTAGTGTACCTACTTTATTATTATATAAATTAATTCGCTTATAATAATTAGTTTTTTTAAAATTAAAATCAATTCTGTTATTGCTGCTTTTGGATGTTAGCAAGTCTTCTTGTTTTTCGATAAAATTAGATACTTCTACTACTTACCCTTATCCGCACCCAATGGTACATAGGGCACTGCATTGCACACGAAGGTAGGCTGTCGCAAGAAGGTAGGATGATCAGTCTTATTTCAGTACCAGTCCAAGGTATAACACATGAAATATTAATATGAAAATCACATGTAAATAAATATTTCATGTTGACCTACGGAAATCAAACCCGCGCCCTCATGCACGGTAGATAAATAGATAAATGCGTTACCACTATGCTACGAGGCGGACAGTAAACCGAATAGATTTATAAATTCAGTGATTTTCAAAATGATTCTGATCAATGAATTACCCATATTATTTTTTTAAATTATGAAAGTATGTTTTGTAGAAGAATATTAAAAACTATATTCCCATAATTTCGGCTGATAAGTATTTCTCAATAAGTCACTCGTAACACCTGTAATCACTTTGCTATATTTCAATTGATTGAAGTGATGATGTCCGAATATACTGGGGTACCTACCGCTACTACAGGGAAGCCTCACATTGCTTATTTCGTTCCTATGATTAAGATAAGTGACTTTCTCTGTGCAGAATGCGAGGTTTGAATTTTAACAAGTTAATTTTAATTTTTACAAAAATTAACAAGTGCGGCATTTTCCTTCATCTAAGACACTAAATACGTATCCTATCTACCTGTGGCTTACAACAATACTTGATCGTGATTCGTGATAGTACAATTCGTATCTTACTGCACTGGTGTAACCGCGGCAATCGCTTTTATACCTTTTCGAGAGCGAAACGGGAACAACTTAGGTACCTACTGATAAATTTTAAAAATAATAAATTACAACAATATCGCTATTAATTAGTGGGTTTAAAACTATTGTACAAGCATCCGCCCACACACCGCAAAAGGAATGGGCTAAATATAGGGTTACAGTAACAGTATACAATACAAACCCGATCCTTATGAGGAGCGTTCATGAATTTTACGATACATCTAAAATGACTTTTTTTTTTTCTTGTGGACGCGTTGTTCGCAATTATTTAGAAAGAAAACTTCTTTGAATATTAATTATTTAAGGCTATGTAAACAAATATATAAAACATTTACATGTGGAAAATTACACTATCTTTTTTGTTAATTTTACCCGTACGGTTTTTACACGGTTTCACGACACAGGAAGGCATTTTGGATTGTTTTCTGGACGTCCGACCCGGCCGGTGGTTAAAGAAAACTAAACACGCGTATGGCGGAGTTGGAGGTTTTGACGGAGTTGAAGTGTCATTCATTTTTTGGGTTCAGTTCATATCTAAGTGTATTAATAAATCAATGATGATAGTAAAATGCGGTAGGCACTTGACACAACCGAAACACAACATGGAGTCTCCGTAATCACTTAGATAGACACACGAACACAGTAGATGTGTACATTTAAATACTGATTCACTTGTACTATAACATTCTTCTTAACAGAGTCCAATAATTTCTTAACTGTTCTCGAAGGATGTTAAAAAAACCTACTAAACAAAGAAATTCGGTTTAAGTATACAATGCTTGTGACCACTTTTACTAGAAGCCAATTACAACCTGTGTTTGAATTATTATTGTGTTACTATAGGGATATGCACTTCTTGTAAATGTACTAGTATAAAGCGGGCTGGATCCTCAATCATCCATGCACTTTGAAGCTGCAAGATGGGTTGTTGTCTAGCCTCCTGCATACTTACCTACTCTACTTAGTGAAAATAAGTCACTATTTATTGCTATAACTACATAATTTTATGTAATTTTCTAGGTTATAATTCAAATCTGTTTATATTTCTAATGAGGGGCCTAGAATTCTCCAACCGTCTATGCGCCTGGTAGCTGCAGGACGAGTTGACATCTAGCCTCTTTTTGTACAGCGCTCTTGAGGCGATTTTTCGCGAGAACGGCGCTTTATAAATTGTCCGAATAATAATAATAAATGTGCTTTTTCAGTGAAAGGCAAAAAGCGAGTATTTCGCTAAGAAGCAGTAGGTATCTTCAAATAAACTTGATTCGGCTGTATAATGTATGGACCAGTCAATATAAATATGTTTATTGGGTAAGTCTCATTAATTGCACTTCAGGGATAGTGTTAGAATATAAAAGATAAATAGTTGAAAACATTATTGACATTTATCCCCAATTTCTAATTAATAATACGCCACAAAGCAATTGAATTTAAAAAAATTATATTGAACGAAAAATGGAGAACTGATGACAGTTACTGGTAAATGGAGAACTGGTGACAGACGGAGTACATAATGGCTTCTTTTAAAACGAATTAACTATAGTTATGATAATCCCAGGGAAAAAAATAAATATTTAGTAAATATTGAATATTTCAAATGCGGGCGATGTTCTAAGTCTCTTTTTTTACTCTTATACCTAAAACTAAGGATTTCTTGTGTTAGATAATTTATTATAAAGTATCTTTGGATATAACTATTGGTTATCACCATAAGATCATTTGTTTTACGTAAAATAGCAAATTAGGCATACCTTAGAATCCAACCCTCATAAAAATACGAAATCACCGAAAATGCTTAGTAAAATGGCAATACTATCATATAAAAACCAATTTACAGAAGTGTATTTAATGCAATCTGTCAATAATCAAATCATTTATTTTAGGAAACAAACAGTACATTAAAATAGTAACATTTGTGATGATAGTAAAAAAAAGTGAATAGACAGTAAGTTTTCCATATTTAGAAAAATATTGAAGGGAAAGTAAAGTTAAGATTAAGGAGAAAATTTTTATATAAAAACTAGGGGTATGTTAATTGATAATTTCAAGAAAAATGAGGGGGGGTGGACACTATAGCAAAAGTTATGAAGTATACACAACATTAAATGTAAGTACCTACCTATTTATAAAAAAATATTAACACATCTAAATTGAATGATTTACGGGTAAAGAACTTCGAGGACAAAACTTGTGTTATTCAAATTTTCTGAAATGGACGACCATTTTGAAAAATTATCTCCTGATATCTACTATAGCGTATATAATAATATAAGTAGATATGTAAAATCTTGTACACGTATAATATTAATGTGTTCATGTAGGTACCAAATATTATGTGAATAGCATTTCCACTTTCCACCCCTACAGTGAAGGGGGTCGGGCGCTGATAGTTGCTTGTGTCGACTCTGCTCCCGAAATGGTGGACATGCTCCGTAACCCGTAACTTGGGTATGGAAAGGGGAGGGAAAGGCTGTGTTGTGTGAAAAAGGGATGAGAATACGCACATATGTAGATAGGTACCTACTGTTGTATTATTCTACCTTTCCTGTTGACCTTTTATGAACGAAATCGTTTTGAAAACCAATTAAGTAAATTAATTCAAACTATATTTTTTTATAAACAACATTTTGAGTGTGTGCAAATACTTGTTGACAAAAACTGGATTTCACCCATTATCTACGGGCTAATAATTACAATTTGACATCTCACTGTATACAAGTTCTGATAATTGGCAGATATGGATATCAAATACTAGGTGAATTGTAATACATCAAGTGGCCACTTAACCCAGCCAATGACAGGTCATAAGCCCTGTAAACGCTTGATATCCATATTCCTTTCCAAACTTCTCATGTCTGTCGAGATGTCAAATTGTACTAGATTTTTTTGTTTAAAAGTGCCGCAGTTCCCTTTTAAATGAGGAGCTAGCGATCAAAATAGGATAAATTGGTTAAACTCAATTTTAAAGAAGTTCCAAAAAACCAAAAACACGTCCTTACCGTTTTTGGATGAAATCGACGACTATCCTACTGTGATTTTACTCAGATTCTACTCAGAATAAAACCTGTAGCTCAATCACAGATGATTGTCGACGTGCTTAAAAACGTGCTAAGCATTTGATAACTTTCACACATATCATGAAGTATGAGTATGTCGTGGAACTTACTTATGTAATCCAAGCCATCTGAGAGAGTAAGCACTTGGAACAGTTAAGGGGATGGCGAGGGGATGAAACTAAACCTGAGAGGGTTGAATATCTCACCCTTATCCTACGTGTTCCCCTGTGTCTAGGGATATTATTGTGGAGTGCGTGGAAAGTAATAAAAACAGCTTAATTATAACAAAGCCATTTTAATTAGATTTCGATCCAAGAGCACAGAATATAAATACATAATTTTAAAAATGACAGAATTAAGACTGTTATGGTTATAAAAATATCAGAAATATTATCGAAACCCAACCAAATGTAAGAAGATGAAGTAATAGAATATTGCTGTCATAGAAAGTTAATTTAAATAAAGTAACATTTTATAGCCGATGCACATTAAAAATGGGCTATGTGACTGTAAGCACATTTAAAAGTAGACCATAATACCAAATAGTTTTTTTTTATTAAATAAACTAAACTGAAAAGAGCGTTTGTTTTATGAAAGAAGTAGGGAAAAAAGTATTTTTCTGTTTAGTTTTTATTTTAAACCCATACCTATAATTATCGATAATATTTATTATCGAAATCAGAATGTTTTCAAAATCACATAACCCATATTGTTTATTGTGCATCAACGTTATCTTTTTATGTTAGGTCTTTAGTATTAGGTAATAAAGTAAGATAAATAGGTGAGTACCTAATTAAAGATCAAGTAAAGATCAAGTAAAGATCAAGTAAGAATTATTTGTTCCAATGGTTTATCAAATAAAAATATTACACATGTGATACTGGCACAGAAACGTAAGACATCATCTTACCTAGGTATCTACATGATATTTCATATCGTATATGATACACTGCAATTATTGATGGACCAATTCAGTGCCCTTTGCATCACGAGGTGACCCAAATATAGAATATAGAGGGAAGTAGTACCTAATAGTTCCTAAGTAAGTATTAGGTTTTTTTCTCAATAAAATAAGGACACGGCTTGGAATAAAATTATTAAAATAGGCTCATATAAAAATACCTAATCGATTTTCAAAAAATGAAGTCACCGCTCCGGTTCGGTCAATAATTTCAATAAAAATATACTTGAATTATACAATTTACATAAAATGTAAGTTCACCTCAACTTTTGTAGATAACTCATTATTATAACCCGTTTAGAAACTTAGTAGATATGTGGATATTAATAATGATAGTATAATAATAATATATAAGAATGTAGAGATGTTTATAGAAGAGGAATAAATTAAAAATACGGAACGTCGAATTCTCGAATCAAATGTCAAAATGGCTAATACCCCGAACCCACGGAATTACAAAATGGTGCATTTCAAAAGGGAAATATGAAATATAATGGCTTTTTTATAGGACCCACGTCATTCTCAAATCTCGGGGTTGTATCAACAGCCATTTGGACAATTTTAATCAGTAAAATCTTAAAAGTTATACATATAAGCAGGAGTTACATTAGTAATTAGTAGTCATTAGACTAACAGGAAAAATTAACAGAAAAATTCGGTGATTTTTCCAATGTTTAAAGGATGCGCCATCACGTGCTTCGCGATCGTTTGTCCATACAATAATTGTAATCGTCGATTATTTCCTTGGAAAATGATCATTTTATTTTATTTATTTATTTAACAACCTAAACAAGCCAGTAGGCACAATTGGGTTCTTTTAGATTTTCTATTTTTTATTTAAAAAAATTTATTGAAAAATTGCAATATCATATTTTTACGATGTCATATGAATTTTCAAGCGCGGTTTGAAATAGCGCTTTTTCAAATCGCTCGCAAAATCCTCCATTTGGCGCGCATGCGGTGTGACGTCACATCAATGTGGGCGCCGACTTCGTTATGAATTTCCCAACTTTTATAATGGACGCGTATGACGTCATTAGCCAATAACGAGCGTTAAAAGTCACTCGTAATTTCGTGTTTTTAAAACATAAATTTATAAATGAAAACTAATTTTTTTATCGTTGGAATTGTAAAAATATACTTTAAATATTTATAGCTTTTTGAAGGATATTCATGTTATTCGGAAGAACCCTATTACAGAGGAAGAACAACGTCACAAACATCCAGGCTTGAGAAAAACCACTTTTTAATGTTCTCACCGGGAATCGAGCCCGGAGCCTCCGTATCGTGAGTCTGGCATCTTAGCCACAACGCTACAGAGGCCGCCAGAGAAATACTTAAAAATAATTCGATTTCAATTAATATGGCTGCGTGTTCGGCCAATTAAATAAAGGCCCCATCCTACCCTAGCAAAGCTGTCAGTAGATGTCTTGGCGCTGTTTTTATTCTTCGGCCAGTTTTTTATGGCTATATAGGGACGGAGACCCGAAAGGAAGGAAGGTAGGTACCTACCTACCTACGGGATAAATTCTAAAAGATATAATACCCCCCAGACAAGAAAAATACTTTGAATAGATTGGTTATTATTTCGGTGGGGTGCCGTGCCGGGCGGAGGGGGGCGAGGCGAGGGGAGGGTTCGGGATTTGGGAGGGGATGAAAAGCGGTCTTTGGAAACGGAATAGAAGTCGGCGGAATATAAAAGGAAATATTTTCGTTTAAAAGTTTTGAGAATTTACCTGTTTTCTTCGGGGCTTCCATCGCTATCTGCTCGCCTTGATAACTTTGGTAGATAACTGCCAATATCCAAGTAAATTGGTAGGTACCTGTTTACGTATTTACCTACCAACGCAAAATATGCCAAGTTTGTTAGGTATATTTAAATACCTACAATTACTAGATAATCAATAATATTTATAATACCTATCAATAGGTAACTGCCAAATTTTTTGGCCAAATTAATTTTTAAACTTTTTCTAAGCATAACGCTATTTCATATATAAAATCAACGTCTTACTCTATTTTCTCGAAAACTGTGAGTTAAAGCAAACAAAATTATTCTACGAAATCGACTCCAAATATGATGTAGGTACCTACTTAGATTCACTGGTCTCCCGCTGTACATCGAGTTTTGTTACACGGTATATTATAACCTTCGTAATGTAGATCTTCATCATCATCATACCATATCCGCTCCCTATGTGAAGCATATGGATTCCACAAACTGCCTTCAAGCCAAACGATCAGCCGCCAGTTCCCGTGCATCCTCCCAAGTCAAATCTACGTCCCGCAGCTCTGGCGCAAACTGCCGATTAACTGTGGATGACCAGGACGCCGAGAACCTATGAGATGCCTTGTAAAATAGTATGTACATAGATATGAATAGTTATTATAAATATAAGAAAATAACAGAAGAGTGGCAGAGGAGGTGGGACGTCGAGCGGAAAGGCCGCTGGACGTACTCATTCTTCCCGAGCATCCGAGAGAGAATGGCTTATGCTAAGCTGAACCTGGGTCATCATGTAGTACAAATGGTAACGGGCACGGAGAATTTAGGGGAAAGCTCCATGAGTTCACCCTAGTGGCGGATCCTGGTTGTGCGTGCGGGGCACCTAACCAGACCGCAGAACACATTCTCTGGCATTGTCCTATACTGGAGGATTGCCGGGAGACCATGCTGGACGGCATGACCGAGGTTATGAGGCCGGCGTGGAATCCGACTTTCTTTGCAAACAGGGGTAATTTCGAGCAGCTTGCGCTGTTCGTGGATGCCTGGGTGCAGAGATGGGATATTCTCAGGGGTGAAAACCCCCAGTAAAATGGAGCCTAAATACCAGGATTAAAAAGGTAGAAGTAGAGTCTGCATGAGTAGAACAATAGGTAGTGAAGGGACATGGACTGAACTGGCATTTGTGCACGTTTCGTTCCGTAAAAGGAAGTATCTAGAACTAATAGATTGCTTAGTGGGGTAGTCCCCGGGGGAGACTTGGTGTGCCTTTGCACGGGCGGCCCGTCCCGGGCTGTTTGTGTGTGCGTGCGTGGAGGTCTCAAATTATATCCCATCCCTCAACTCGGTTGTATTGTGTCTTTTGTAAGGATAGGATGGTCTTTGGATAGGTATTGTGATAAGGTACGGCAGGGGACGTATGAAATAGTGTCTGCCAGATAGGATGATAGGATGATGGTGTGAGATGCACACATGCGTTCTGTCCCCTCCCTCTTTTCCCTAATCCCCCCTCCATTGAGACCCTGACCGCGGATGCACGGGTGGATGTCTGGGATGGGAGGCCTGGCGAGGCGGGATACTGGTCTCCACACGGGTGGTTGTAATTACTAATAAATAATGATCGGGGTAGAAACTAACATCCCTGCCACTGTTAATTTGGGCCGACTCTGGTTGGTTTGGGTGATGGAAACAATGACAATTATAATACATAAGCCGAGACGGTGGTAGGGGTACAATGAAAGCATTTTTTCGCGTACATAATCGTAAATTCATCCGTATTTTTATCACACTAACAATCTTAAAATCGCGGTTTAGCTTGTTGAAAAAATCGGTAGAGTTGGCTGGACTGAAAAAAGACTCAATAGTCTTTAAAGCAGTCTAGGGAAAGGGTGGGGCTTTCAGTTATTATAAATAAATAAAATAAATTTTTACAATCCGAAAACTTCTTCTAGTCAGTATTTACTAATTGATTCTCGTTTTCCTTCCCCTATTCCCCAGGGTAGGTGCTACAGAATACTAGAGGCTGATCGATTTAGTCAAATCACTCGTTAAATTAACCATTGTAATATACTTCTTATTTAAACTATAGACTATAGAGTCTTATCGTTTTAAAACGTATTTTAAATGTTTTTATCGATAACCTCAATCTTTTTTTTACTACAATTACTACGTTCTCTTATCCGCACCTAAAAGTGCATAGGTACACCAAGTATTCTAGACATTAGGTGGTTTGACTTCATAACCAACGCTGAAGTTACGGAACGGACGCAGCAACCTCCAATAACTGGAGTCGTGAAGATGCGGCGATGGACCTGGCTTGGGCATGTACTCCAGATGCCTCGGGAGAGCCTGAACCCGAACTGCCTCTTCTTTACGTCCTGGCAGACCGTCGATGACCATCTTACGGATGTATTCGGCGGAGTTAATGGATGCGGGCCTTACGTGGGAGGAGGCGAGAGAGCTGGCTGGTGACAGGGTCTCCTAGAGGGAACTAGTGATGTCTACATGCTCCACATATATATAGTATTTCAGAGAAGTGGCATTCCATAATTGAAAAATACTACCGTGTCTGAAGTGTCTAGTTACCCCACTACGTCACTTATTACGTCATCAATAGCCATCTGCGTCATCACTAGACATCTGCATCACACGTCTCGTGTATTGGCCTAAGTGATGGAGTCTTTAGACGGTGGAATTTGATAATAAGTGGTGTTGTGAAATTAACCCTAGGAAGCGTATATTTTTAGGAAATTGGTATTTAAACTCTCATACTAGTGAATTCTTGTTCGAAGGGTATCACGTATGAAATAGTTTTCATGAAAAATCGTCATTCTAGGTACCTACTTAAGTATGTATATTTTCTATACATTTATTAGTCCATGCACATACTCGTAACAATGGTGTAGCATAATTGGAGCTATTCAGTGTGAGTTAAGGTCTAATTAATGACAGTCAGTTTAGATATATATATTATTATACCTAAGTACTAAGTAACGACCTACATGTTATTACGGAATAAATATATTTTGATGATTGCGCCGCCCGGCCGCTAGTGAATGAACTGCGCAGATACAGGATTATCAAAAAGTAGGTGTGTTGTGGTTTTAAAAAGTAAAATATATGACAAATTATTATAGAAAATATACAGACTTAGGTAAGTAAGTACATACCTACGTACTTTAAAAAATATATATATAAGTATATATATATTTTCAGAAGAAAAATTTTTGTTTACAAAGAAATACAATAAAAATACTTACAATTAAAAAAATTAACAAAAATCCCAACAAGGCATAGCCTGTTTGTGGGTATACTGTGAAAGTCAAACAGTATGCACGTGGCAAAAGATAAAAATAAAAATAACAGATAATGTAAAACAAGATAGTTAAAAAAAAAAAAAAAAAAGATATTGGTATCTTTATACCGGAAGAAGAAGAAGAGGGAAATAAATCATTATTTCCTTTCTTCTGTATAATAAAATATCTAATAAAAATAAATGACGTAGATTATGTTATTGTTATGGTTTTTATAATAAGAATTCTACCTTTACACTATGTATCTAACTTTGTGTTAAATTTACATATTCAATTTCCCAAAAAATAAAACAGTAATAAAATTATTATTATTTTATTTTTCGTCTAAAGACTTCAGCACTTAGACCAATACGCTCACACTTTGAAACGTGTGATATAGATGTCTAGTGATCACGTAGATGCTTAGTGATGACGTATGAGTGACGTAGTGGGTCACTAGCGGCCACTAGGCAACACTAGGCAGGGTAGTATTTATCAAGCATGGAATGTCACTTCTCTGAAATTCTTTTTCGAAGACTTACATACACTTTAAGCTGCTATACAAAACTATTTGTTATCAATCTTTTTCAAAATTAACCCTATGCACCGGATTTAATGATTTGAACAATCTTTTAAAAGCTCGGAAAAGACATGAGTAAAGACATGAGTGTGAAAGAGATGTATGTCATGATTTTTTTTTGCGTTTATTTTTCGTTTATACGAATAACACATTTAAGATATTTTGTATCTGTAATTATTGAGTCATGTAACTTAATGGATTTATGGAGATAATTTTAGACGGTACCTAATTGTATCTTGTTCGTGGGCTAGCGTCTAGATGTTCATATTTGATATCTAGTACGTAGTAAGTACGAGTATAAACATTTGATGTCCAGCATCCCTTCTACAAAAAGTCACCGACCGCCACTGATGCACCATTAGGTACTTACAAGGGAAAGTAGTAGGTAGTAAAATCGAAAGTAAAATTGACTTTGTGTTACATTATTCCTGACCTCCCTGTACATCTGTAGTAAGGTGCCTACTATCCAAGCAACATTGTGGCAATGACGCGACAAAACGTACACGGTGACTATGAAAAAACTTATTGTTGTTTTTTGTCAAGGCCAGACGATGCACCGTTACATACAACAGCTGTATTGATCAATTACCTAATAAGGATCATCAAATCATTTATTATTCAGCACATTAACGTGTCGTTACCGGCTTCCTCAGATGTAGAGAAATCATCATCATCATCATCATCATCATCATCATCGTCATTCCATATCCGCTCCTTGTGTGGAGCGTATGGATTCCACAAACTGCCTCCAAGCCAGTTCCAAGTCAGACCCACCTCCCGTAGTTCTGGCACAAACTGCCGAAGGTTTGTCAACAGTGGACGTCCAGGACGCCGAGAACCAGATGCCTTGTAAAATAGGCAAGCATGGTTAAGGTTCTCGGGAGGCGTGCGCAGAATGTGGCCCAGCCAGCAAGGGTTGATACCAAGGATCCTTACAAAGTCAAGCCACCGCACACGCAATATTTCTCTGAGACACCTATTGTAAAAACTCAGAAACCTGCTATTTTAGGCCCTTGTAAGGTGGCATGGTTTGCAGCCATTTAGGAGGACAGGTGTGATGCAGGCAGAGGAATAATCATGGATAATTAACTTATAAACTACTTTGTATTTAGAAAATTATGTATCTACCTATACTACACCAACGAGGCAACAAAATAGGTACCAACTGTGTTTTTGAAAAAATTCATTGCGATGCCTTTATATTAAGTTAGGTATAAGGAAATTATTACTTTTACATTATTTTATGCAACAGGTAGTTATAAGGATAAAAGCAACACTAATAAAAATATCATAGGTAAATAAAACAAAAAATCTCAATATTTTTTTATTTTCGGCATTAGCGCTGGCTGCTTACATAATAATTATTTTGTGTTTTATTAATGGAAAAATACAGACATACCTACATGTCCTACATGACAAGTAATACGTAATATAAGTGTATAGTGGATATATAGGTACCTAGGTTCCTACTTTGAAGTAGGTACCTACCTGTAACTCTTCTAACTAGTAATCTATGGAATTCTTTGAAAAATAAATAACAAGAAGCTCTTACTTTGTTTTTTTTTTCAATTTCATGATAACTAAAAAGTAATTAAAGGTGAATTAAAGGACACATCAAATTTTATTATTTTACTTTAGGTAGGTAAGTAAAAAAGAAATACTTAATTTCGCGGTCATATTTAGTGAGCGCCGGCCGCGCCGCTAACTTAGTCCCATGTTTTAATTATAAGGCATAACATGTTTTTTAAACTTCAGTAGGTACCTACCAGTGGCGGTCGGTGACTTTTGAAGTCGGGCATGCGGTCATGGGAAGGAAAGAAACACAATGACTATATTTTTTAAATCTGTTTAATTTATTTGATAAACATAACATCGATGATTTAGAACAGCTGTTTCCATTTTTTGTCTATGAAACCTTCATTATTATTGGTCACTTTTTTGTGGAACCCCATCTCGACAAAAAATGTAAATTGACAAAAATAAAAGTCGTGAAACGTATATTTCAGCAGAATTTAAATTATAAAAATTATAAATGAAAAAAAATGTTCACAGTTTTTCCGTTTTCTACGTCTATAACATTTCGTAATTACGTAAATAATCCATAATTAAAATACTATTTATTTTATTGTACCAGTAGGTACATAGTTTTACGATAGTGTAGGCATGCTCTGCATGCAAAGCATGCATGGACGGACCGCCACTGGTACCTACCTATTACACTATGCAAACGGATAAGTACCTACCTACCTTACAAAACGTCAAAACATCCCATCTAAACTGATCACTTTTCCACGTTTTCCATTTTTTTAAGTATGTAGGTAGATATAGGTAGGTTATAGAAGTAGGTACATGGGTATTTAAAAATTTCAAAATAAAAAATCAAAGACGTATTTAATAATTCAGTGACATATGCACCACTAAAAGTAGATTTTGATAAGAGCACAAATGTGTGTGAAGAGAGTAGGTAGGTATAAATATCAAGATAGGCAAAAATGCCAGTCATGTTAGATAGGTTGGTAAGGTTGTGCTGACCCTAGTACAAAAAATCGATGATAGCTGTGTGAAAAAAATAGCAATAGTTCCTACGTATACCGGATCTTTTTTCATTTATTTTTCTGAATTATAATGTTTATAAAATACTATAAGATGAATAAAAGAGCAATAATTACAATAAAATATCTAACTACATAGTAATAAATAAATATGTATATTTATATATATACCTATATATACAGTTTCAAGATGAGGCAATTTGAGAAAAATGCTCACATAGCCTTACGAGAAACGAAAAAAAAAAGGAAATAGGAAAAAATAGGTAGTACCTACCCCTACCCACTACCCACTTACCTATCTCACTACCTATAAAATACCAGTTATCTACAATATGCTTATAAAATTTTAAAGACTTCTTCTTATTAGTAGGCTCTTAAACCTTTGGGAGTTATTTACCTAATTTATATGTAAAAAAAATTAAACTACGAAAATATTTTTATACCTACATTTTCACATCTTATTTGAGAAAATTTTATATTTCACATATTTCATTTTAAGCTTGTGTAATTTGTTGAGCTGCGCATTGAATAAAAAGGCAACTTTACTTTCAAAACCATTTTAAAACTGAATAGGAATATTTTATTTAAATCCATAAACACGCCTCATTCGCACTCGAGAACCTAAAAGCTCCTTACAAAATAATGTTATGAAAAAGCTTTGCTATCAAAAAGCACAGCTTAGATAGAGCAACCCGTCTCTTTCAGATCCATTGGAAAACCCGCAAAACGAAAGAGACGTTGAGATGACCTGTAAAAACTTTAAGGTTGTATTGAACAGTGGCGTTCCTCTCTAAACCGTTGAAATCGAACAAGAGGGAGCGAGATAGTTGATTTCAATACAGGATTTAAAATGTTCAGAGGTTTTTGTGATACACGAATATAACGTTTTGTATTTACTATTTTAAAGGCTGTTTCTGCTTGGCGATTGTGATGTTGTTCTTTTTGTTGCATTTTGATGGTCTGTATCTGTTAAAAATGCGGGTTTGTCTTGAAGCTGAACGATTCGGGTATCTGCGGGAGTGAGGAGGGGGAAGGGGGAGGTAAGATCACAGAGAAAAGTAATAACACTCGTCCTTAGGCGGTCGTCGCGTGTTGACGTCTACAGGCCGTTGTCAGAGACGTCATCAGATCTCTGACAGATTAAACATCGATATTTCAAAAACAAAAAAGACGCGATCGAAACAATAAAAAAACTTCAAAGTTTAAAGAAATTATAAAAAGTTGAACTGACTTTTGTGTCTAGGAAACGCCTGTTATTGATTTTATGTGCTTGTGTGAAAAAAACTTGTAGTTATTTATCTAAAAAAAACATTTAGAGTTTTGTATAAATAAGTGCGCGTAGAAATTGTGGTGTTTGAGTTGATTTGACAACAGTGAAAAAAGCTCGTTTTTAAATTTGGAACACTGGAAAAAATAGTCAATTTAGCAACGGATTTTTTTTAAATATTTGAATTTAGAATCGAAGATCTGTTCGTCGCAGATAAGACCCGGTGCGTTCGGAGAGCAAAAAATCTGTCGTCCAAGGTACGGCCGCTCGCCGGTGCAAAGTGCAACGTCATTGTTGTTATATCATGATGCAGATGCAACTATGAAAAGAAGTTATCCTTGAGAGATTCACTTACAACCTAAAGAAGAATAGCTGCACAAAAACTCGGGATACTGCATATGGTGCATATCGCTCCCACGACTCGTATCATGAGCTCTTATCAACTCCTGGCATCGAGCCCTTGTCTACCAGCGTAATGAGACATGCAGCTGACGGCAAATGAATTTTTAGTGAAGTGAAAAAAAAAAATAATACTCCGACGGGTTTTTACAACGGTCAAGAAGTGATATTGTGTTTTAATTCAAACAATTAATAATAAACATTTTGTTTAGAATATTTTCATAAGTTCATAAGTTTTAAACTTTTTGTTGCGTGAGTGTTGTAAAAAAAAGGTATAAAAATATAAAAAAATAAACTTTTGACATTAAATATTTTCGAAGGTTTTTTTTTGGCAAAAAAAATTTTTGGCAGTGGTTTTTTTTTGTAAATTATCTTTTGAAGTTTCACTACGGCTTAAATTAACTGAAATTACGCAAAAACATTACATAATAAACATTTAATTTTGATGATTTTCAACTTTAAAACCAACGTCAAAAATATTCATTTTTTGTTTTATCTATTTTTTTAATTTGTGAATTTAACTTATTAAAAGTTACCTAACTGCGTCCCTGTGTCTTGACAGCCACGTGCGTGGGCGCAGGCGCATCCATGACGTTTAGAGGGGCGCTATTGGCCGCCGGGACCGAGGGGGCGGAGCTATGAGCTCCTTCCTGATGCCGGGGGGCGGGGCCGGCTACCACCACCTGCAGCCCGAGCCCAAGTTCCCGCCCACTGAAGAGTACCAACCAGACTATCTGCCAGGGCCGGAGTTCTTCCAAAATCACCAATATGGCTATCATCATCATCAGTATCAAATCCCGTATCACAACTACGCGTACTACCCGCAACAGATCCAGCAAGAACATGTTGCTTCCCCTGTTGCTCCAGGGATTCAGGGTGGGCTTCCTGGACTTACAGAGCTGGGCCTACGCCTGGAGAAACGGATTGAAGAGGCGGTTCCAGCCGCTCAGCAGCTCCAGGAACTCAGGCTCCGGCTGGAAGATTCAGGGTCCCTGGACGGGAGGTCGGAGCTGGACGAAGATAGACTGATGATGGACGGCAGCCCGGAGTTAGATGATGATGAAGATGACGAGGGCTCGGATAATGGAGATAGAGTTATCTATCCCTGGATGAAGAAGATCCATGTAGCGGGTGTTGGTGAGTTGTCTGCCTATTCTAATTATGGTGTCTTGCTATTTAATACCTATTCAGTCAAACTTGTTATGATGCGCTTTCACGTGACCGCGGCTGTTTCTCCACTAAATCGTAATCCTTGATTTTCTCCCTGTAACACCTACCTATAGGTTAGTTACCTAGCGCTAGGAAATGATTTTTTATGGATTTTTTTAGAAATAGACAAGAAGCAGTACAAATCTCTACGTTTCAGGACGATAGGTATCTTAACTGTGTTAGAAATCATTTCTCAAGGGCTAAATTCCGGGGAAAAAAATCGAGGACTACGATTATATGGAGAACAAACTTTGGTCACGTGACAGCGCATCCTCTTAACTACAGATACGTAATGTCGTGTTTTTGTGCTTTGTGTTTCCGGCGTTTCGGAGGACATTACAGCGTCCATTTTCTGGGCTAATAATCATTACCCAGAAAAGCATAATCTGTATCTTGTAGGCCGTGAAAATCTACGAATCTAAATCCTATTCCTACTACTACTTTTCCTTATCCGCTCCAAAGTAGTACCCAGTAGTAGTACCTACCTATTCATTTTTTCCCATTCGGCTTTTTATTGCTTTGTGGTTATCCCGTTGGGCTACGATACAAGAGGCGGTGGGTTCGATTTCCGACGAGATCAATATGAATATTTGTTAGAACGAAGTGCTTAACCAAGAACGAACAATCAATCAATAATTTTATTTAAATATCTAAATACCTACCTACGGATTGGTCCCTATTGCCTATATACCTACCTACCACTACTACTACCCTCCCATATCCGCACCCAAGGGTGCATAGGGCACTGCATTGATACACAAATGCAGTGACTCTTAATCATTTGTTACATGAAGGCCAGATGATCAGTCCTACGCTTCAGCGCCTGTCCTAGGTATCACAAATGAAATATTTTTTATTAAATATAAATACATGCTTCAAATAGGTATTTTGCCAAAAAAACAAATTGTATGTTTACCTACACAACCAATGCATTTCTATTGGAAAAACGAACAAAAATAGACAAATAAATGTAACATAAATATGCAAAATGTTTGTACAAATTATCAGACATAATACTAGATATAGGTATTGGTAGGTAAATTTCATACATTTTAAAAGGGAAACTACTACAAATTTCTCTATTCCTACCTACCTTTCTACTTTCTCGTAATACCTAGGTAAAGCACATGATAACCCTTAGTGCATTTTGTTTACAGACATTTGAAGTCGTTTATTTATTTTTCCTGAAACTTATCTGAAATTTTCCTGAAATATTTTGATTTGATTATAATATTAGATGAATACACTTCAACAGCGGAGTTTAAATAATTAAAACAAGCATTATCAATAAGGAATATGTAGGTATTTCAAATAAAACTAATAGGTACCTAGAGCTTTAAAATAAGTTTAATAAAACTTTAAGACGAAAGCTCGAGTAATTTATTGATAAAATAATTCAAAAGCTAATGTCCATTATATTCAGTAGGTACCCACAAATTGCTGAATGAGGAATTTGATATTTTTTACATAAAATAGGCTATTTACCAACTAACTAACCATCACACCATTTTCCCGAAAGGGTAGGCAGAGAGGATATAGCGCCAGATCACTCTGTCTTGGCACACTTTCCTTTCTTCCTTGACATTCATACATCTTCTCATGCATGCACGTCGATTACTCCGACTTTTCACTTGACCATTTTCAAGAATTTTTTGTAGGTAGGTAGGTACTTGATAATTCAATTTCCTGTACAACCAGACACAATCGCATCGTAAATCCTTTTAGCCGTTCTTTCATCGCCGATTCGCTCCACATTAAAACAAATATTTTAAATAAATAAAGAAAATTGTGCATAATTAAAATAAGTTATGATTTTTCAATGTTTTTAACTTAGTTAATATAACTCTTTCCAATATCAAATTTATTGGTTTGGTGTATCACTGAGAAAACAGTCCTTAATTTTAAGCATATTTTATTTCTAACAACATTTTGAACGTGTACAAATACCTACTTGTTGACAAATTACTGGATTATACCCATGCTGGGCTGATTTCAGATATTATTGATATCCCAAAATAAAAATTGGAAAGACATCTTCAGGCGTCTTCTAGTAAGTAATTAAGTTCGGAAAGAGCCTTACCTACACTTTAAAGATGATTGCCAAAAAAATGCTAAACAATCTTCTCAACAGAGATGTCACCAGCATAGAAATTTTCTGTAATGTGGAACGTTGTAGACGATTTCAATATATAGTAGTTTCAAAAAATTTGTCTCCAGAGTATTTAAAAGAGCTTTGCATTCCAGATGAACTAGCTGAAAGACGTCTCACACTTCGATCAGCTACATCTACAGCTATAGGCAGGGTTTAAGTACCGATCCGTAATCAGCGCACAGAATTTGGAGAGCGCGCTTTTGCGGTTGCGGGCCCTGTGGCTTGGAATGCTCTGCCACCAGAAGTGCGCAACTGTGAGAGTGAAGTGATGTTTCGAAAGAAGCTTAAGACCTATATGTTCTCAAAATCTTTTGATTAATTTTGATAATGGTATTTTTTACTCAGAAATTGAGTTTTCACTCACTTTAAGTTTCCCGAACCGTTAAATTCAATATTTAAAGCGCCCTTGAGGTATATTTATACGAAAACGGCGCTATATACAATAATAATGATAATAGCCGCCTAGATAATCCACGTTCGTTTCCAGAGTTTCTCTGACTGTTGGGATATCAATAATATTTTATTTCAGTTGTGGGTGGGTAGGTAGTATTAATATTATTATTATTATAGTAAAATCTCGTTGCACAAACTTACTAGTGCGTATGTACCGGCTTATGTAGGTATAGAATAATACTGCTTAAATGGTAAAGTGTTACATCCTGTAATTTCATGTGATGGAGTTCGTTAATGTGTATCAAGAGCGAGTATTCTATGTATCAAGGCCTCATAACTTCAGTGCTGGAGGACCCGAGTGAGATGAAAAATGTTTTTTCTCTCTTTTAGATTTAATGTAGGTAGGTAGGTACAAAGCATCAATTAAAGGACAAAATTTATTTCAACCAACTAACAAAATAAAATAATACGTAGATACTCGTACCTACCTAGTTAACTTACAAATTTTTTTTTTTTTTGTCTGTTCAAATACTTGTACACAAATCTGGATTTATCCCAAGACGGGAGTAGTTATATAACTAACTAACTAACCATCACATAGGATAAAACACCATACCACTCTGTCCTGACATACTTCCTTTGCTTCCTCCACATTCATACATCTTCTCACGCACATACGCCGATTATTCCGACTTTTCACATGACCACTTTCAAGTACTTGACGTACTTGGTCAAGCCGTGTCTTTCTCGGCCTTCCGCGGCTTCTACATCCAGGCACACTTGCATTTAAACTTATTTTATCCGATCTTTCATCACTCATTCGCTCCGCATGACCAAACCATCGTAAAAGCCCTTTCTTAATTTTGTCGATAATGCTTATCTCAGCCTTACACTCTGCTCTAATTTCGACATTTGTATACTTGTCATACATAGTCTTACCACACATTCGCCTGAGAGATCGAATTTCAACAAAATTCCGTCTACTTTCATCTTATATCCCTACATTTTATATTGTAACATAAATATAAAATCAAAAATGTTACGTGGTGTGGATATTCGCTAATAAGCGGAATGGGGAACGTTGTAGTACGTAAAGTGGCCACTAAAACCCAGCCAATGATAGGCCACAAGCCCTGTAAACGCTCGAAACATCCATATTCCTAAATTTGAAAAAAATCTACTTCATCTCTGTAGGGATATAAAATGAAATAAATGAATATACTAAAACTTTGTCAAAACTGAGCATTAAAATTAGCGACCCCCGTAGCACGATGTTTTTTTAATGACTAGGATTGCGATTACAGTTAAGATTCTTTAGAGTTATATTACACAGTCGACAAATAATATAACAAAATTCTCTGTTTGAAAAAGTGTTCGCATAAATAAGCTTTCCCTGACAATAGAGAAGAAAAAGCTCTCACATAGGCTGCATAATATGTAAATACTTAATACATGGTGTAACAAAACCCGATGTACCTACAAACGGGAATCCAGTGAATCTACATAATACCTATTTGGAGAGTCAATTTTGAAAATAGTTTTTTTTTATCCACCACTGGAAATAGGCCTCCCCCTGCTGTCTCCACTCCTCCCGATCCTGCACCGCCCCCACCCACCGTTTTCAGCAAACTTGGACATCGGTGGACATTATTGAGGCCTCGGTATTCTAGGTCTCCACATTTAGAACACTTTTCGTCCATCTATCTATCATACCTTTAGAGGAATCACTTTAATAATAAGTCATACCCGTAGATCAGGAAATATTGCGATTTGGCGTTGATGGTCCTAGTTCACCTGGCTTCACCGTGCTAATTTGCATTTAGGCTTCGAACAAGAATTCACTAGAAGGGGGATACAAATTTTCTAAAAATATTCGCTTTCTAGGATTAATTTCATAGCACAACTTATGATTAAATTCCACCGTCTAAAGATGACGTAGGTGCCTATTGATGACGTAGTTAGTGACGCACTGGTTAACTAGACACCTTGACACGGTAGTATTTTTCAAATAGGTTCTCTGAAACTTATTCTTCTAACTTCTCTGAAATTCTTGTTCGAAACATTTAGAATTAGATATCACAATCAATCTACTTTTCGCTGTCAATGACGATCCAATACAAGAAACTCTTTCATTATTTTTGTTATTTAAGTTGCATTTTGCAAAATAAAAAAATGTGGAAAATATTCCTACATCTTTCTTACACGGATATCTAAATACCTTAAATAATGTACCTATATTATTCGTATTGTTAATTTACTTACTTATTTATTTTTCCTAATTTATGACGACAAACATAAAATTAAAACTTGGATCTAAGCCAACAGGTCATGTTTGTGTGACGCGACAAAAAAACGATTGGCATTCAGAGAATGAAAAAAATTTAGTCACCATACGTCATGCGTCACTGTGAAATACCTTTGTATGTAATAATATATTTATAAATTAAGTATATCAATACTAATATTTTACAGATTCTGCATGGCAACAGGAAATAAATTTTATGTATACATATTATATTTAATATGTAGGATGTAGGTACCTACCAATTCTTCCGTAAAATATTTTACCTGTAATAGTATTTATTATATTCCTTTTTTTTTATTTTCGTACAATTTTTGACAGATTTTTGTACGATTTCGAGGGAAACTTCGGAAAACATTAGGTACATCCTCACTTTAAAAAAAATATTTCGCGTCTTCGGTGCTTGCACCTTGTAATTACCAGAATTAAGCACCAGAATTACTTGTAATTACCCAATTTACAGAAATTGCCTTTTATTATTTTGTTATTTAACCACCTCAACAGACCAGGAGGCCCAATAACAATAGGGGACCAACGTCACAAACACCCAGGCTTGAGAAAAATCCCTTTTTATTTTTGTGTTCTCATCGGGAATCGAACCCGGAACCTCCGTTTCGTGAGTCCAGCGTCTTAGCCATTAGGCTGCCTTGCACATTATACAATACTAAAATACCAATATAAAGATTAGGTAGGTATGTAACAATAAAATCCCACCCAATCCCAACTTTCTAGATAGGTGCAATGTTTTTTTTACAAAATAATTTAAATAATTATTTAATATAAATATATACTTCTGGTACCTACATGGCCTAGCCAGCCGAAACGCCTTTGCCGGATGACAGTAGATACCAAGGGTTACTGTGTCCGTTGCCTCACCTGTGTGTTCCTTACAAAATCAAACCACCGCACACCTAAAATTCTCCTAGGCGTTTCGGCTGGCTAGGCCATATACTGCGTATGCCTCCCGAGAGCCTTAACCATGCTTGCCTATTTTACAAGGCATCAGGTTCTCGGCGTACTGGTCGTCCACTGTTGACAATTCGTCGGCAGTTTGCGTCAGAGCTGCGGGACGTGGACTTGACTTGGGAGGATGCACGGGAGCTGGCGGCCGATCGCTTGGCCTGGAGGCAGTTTGTGGAATCTATTTGCTCTACATAGCGAGCGGATATTTTATGATGATGATGATGAACCTACATAGCAATACTAAATACATTTTGTACACAAAATAATGTTATTATTTATCGTGCTAGACGAGTTACTTCTACCGAGTGAAATCTAAAATATTATGATATAATATAATACTTATATCAGTTTAGTAAAATAATTGTTAAGTCATGTTAAAATAGTATATTATGTATGTACATAGGTATCTTGTCAACTAATAAAATATCTTCCTTGAGACAGGTGCGCAACACGCCACCTAGTTGAGGAGATACCTATTTAAAACTATCTACGTTTGCATATTTGTACACACCATCTGTAATTAAAATAATTAGGAAATATATTTGGTAGGTACCTAATAAATATTTATAGTAAATAACTTCAAAGATCACGAAATTGTAGAAAACATAAGTAAAAATTTAAAGCTAAAAAGTTTAAAATCGTGTGAAAAAGGAATAGGTAGGTACAATAACTTATGAAGATTAACAAATAAATATAAGTTAGTATTAAACAAATCGGTATAAACATTTAAAAAAAATTAAGTTAATTGAAAGTGCGCTCTGTATTATTGATATTTGAATTAGAAAAAATATAGGTATTTACCTAAATCGGTATTTTCTTATTCTTCTCTTTTTTTTTATTGTGTTTTTTTTTAACTCCAACTGCCAACAATAATATTCCCTCATATTAAGAGTCTTATTCAACAAATCCTTTCAATATTTACGATCAAAATACAATTCCAATTCCCAGGAAACCTGTATTGTCCCGTTAACACAAACATAAATATTTATATATTTCTAAATACAAAATTATTTGAATTTCACGAACCGTGACATCGCATTCAAATTCTAAATTCGAGGCATCTAACCAGCGTCCCCTAGGCGCCAATCGATCAAACCAAAAAATAAGGTCGGTATACTAGACTCCCACAAGGAAAAATATTAGGATGAGAGATCAATATTGATGTGAAAAATCAGAGAAAGCCGAGGACATTAGTAAAATGTCAAAACACCCTTGTAACAAAACGTCTTGCGGTCTAAGGGCAACAAACATTGCACATTATTGATTAGGGGTAATTTGTTTTCCTGTCCTTCACAAAGCGTCTAGGATTCGCATCCCTGTAAAATACCAAACGGTCCCTTTGCTTCAAGGGCCCCTTTGTCCTTTAATGTTACCTCATTATCCTAAATACCTCTTACCGAATTTGTACATAATCCAAAATCAATCTGTCTTTTGTAAGTTCGGGTGGCTCAACATTATATCGAATTAATCTTTTGCTATTTTTGTATAGCCAGGTACTTTGCAAGAGGATTCCTACTTTTTTTTAGTAATAAATAACACTTTTGTAGCCTATTGTGAAAGAATTTGACTAATGCCCTGACACTTGAACCTGTGAATTACCGTGTATAGTTGTGATCGATGACGCGTGATATCAAAATGTATTGCCAAAGTTTCGAGTATTCAAAATTGTGCCTAACGTATTCATTTTATATTTTAAATGTAAAGTACAAGGTACCCGGTATTCATTTTAGTTTTTACTATCAGATAAAAAATATATTATTCTTACATGTAGGTACTATCGAAGTCCAAAAAACAAATTAAGTAGATGAATTAATGTTATTTTCTTATTGTTTTTTTTTTCAGTATTTTTTTTGTAATAAGAATCATAATTTTTTTTATCAAATATAAATAGATGTAATAATTTGTTCTGTTCTGTTCTGTCCTCTATGACTCGAGTCGTGGCACCGCACCAGGGCCCAAAATTGCGGAATTCTGAGTGTTGAGAATTAATGTCTTAGAAGAATTCTTGACTTTGCGAGGAATACAGAGATGATACAATGGATGAAGCCAGGCGAAGGTGTTTCGCTTGGCTGGTTCTACGTATGTCAGAGCCCAGGCCAGCCTATTTTACAAAGCGTCAGGTTCTATATCCAGACAATCCGTCAACAATACGTCAGCGTCGGAGCTGTGGAAAGTGGACCTGATTTCGAAGGAATTGGTGCCCGATCCTTTAGCATAGAGGCAGTTTGTGGAACCTAGGGAACAAAAACGAATTATTGATGGTTTTCAATATAATATTACTACATATTATGTAGTACATTAATACAAAATCTTATGTAAGTATGTTATACGGATGTAACACTAAATTCTACAAAGT
>JAGVSP010002327.1:0-32410 GCA_022494985.1 Micrasema minimum | reverse complement strand
AAAAATTTTTTTTTTTCTTAACTTTTTTTACTTTTGAAATTACTCAAAATTTTTTTTTAAGCAAAAAATTCAAAAAAAGGACCTAAATAAAAAATTTTTTTCCTTTTATTATTGCACAAACAATTTTTTTTCTGGGAATAAAACTTTTAATGAAAATTTTTGGAAATTTTAAAAAACACCCCCAAGAACTTTCGAAAAAAAATTTTAAATTTCACGTTTTAAAAAATTTTTTTTGAAAATTACCAAATTTTACCCAAAAATAAATTTAGGAACTTTTTAAAATTTTTTTTTTAAAAAAAAAAAAAAAAAAAAAAAAAATCAAAAAAAAAAAAAAAAAAATTTTTTTTTAAAAAAAAAAAAAAAAAAAAAAAACCCAAAAAAAAAAAAAAAAATTTTAAAATAAAAAAAAAAAATTTTTTTTAAAAAAATTTGGTGGATCCTTAGAAGATAACACAAAATATTGATAAGTTTTGCATCTTCGACAAAACGTCATAGTTGTGATGAAATTATTTTAATGGAGTCATCATCAAATTACTGATTATGACGTCAGTCAGGAATATTATTGGTTTAATTTTTACTTGTTATTGATCGTCAATCGAGTTTGCTCTGAAATACGTTTATTTCAGCAGATTCATACAAATCAAAAATGTTTTTATTATTTGATGTTACTTATCAATATTTTTCTTGAATGAAAACGACTTAAATCACAACTTGTTTGACTCTAAAATATATCAACAGCTTATTAAATCCATTCAAAATATTTGTATTGATTTACTTAGATTTGAACTGAACCCAAAAAATGGATATGACACTTCAACTACGCCAAAACCTCCGACTCCGCCAGACGCGTATTCAGTATTTCTCTTACCGCCAGCAGAGTCGGACGTTCAGAAAACATTCCGAAATGCCTTCCTGTGTCGTTAAAACCGTGTAAAAACCGCACGGATAAAATTAAGAAAAAAGATCGTGTTACTTTCCACATGTAAGTGTTTTATTTTATATTTGTTTACATAGCCTAAAATAATTATTATTCAAAGAAAGTTTTCTTCTTAAATAATAGCAAACAGCCCGTCCACAAGAAAAAAAAAAGATGCATGGTAAAATTCATGAACGCTCCTCGTAAGGAACGGGTTAGTATTGTATACTGTTACTGTAACCCATATATTTAGCACATACCTTTTGCGGTGTGTGGGCGGATGCTTGCCGGCAGTCGAAGGGCTCTGATAGGTCGACCCGTGTAAGAGTATTGAGGTGCAGAATATTTGTGTCATTACTTTTTCTAAATAATTTACTCTGCAAGGCAGATCTAAATGTATTATATATATCAATGGTATTAACATTATTTATATCTTAACAGAGAGAAGCTCTGGGAACGAATTGTTTTATTATGTAGGCGTTTACAGGGCTTGTGACCTGTTATTGGCTGGGTTAAGTGGCCACTTGATGCATTACAACATTCCTCACAAAGAGCTTCTCTGTCTCTGTTGAGATACCAATAATGTTTGATATTAGCCCAGCATGGGTATAATCCAGTAAATTTGTCCACAAGTATTAAATTTGTACACATTCAACATGTTATTTGTACTTAGTTTGAACATAGAAATATCTTCGCTTATCAGTCGGGATTAAGAATATGTTTTAAAAAAATATTTTTTTGTTGAACGTCTGAGAGTTTAATAATCTTGTTTTGACAAAAGGGTCGACTTTGATAAAATGTTTTATTATAAAATATCACTGCATTCCATTGGATTATTTTTCTTATCAAAACTTGAGGATATTTCTGATTTTCATCTTTTGTCAAATAATCTCACAATTCTTCGTTACTACTTACGGCTTCTCCTTATCCGCATGATGCATAGGGCACTACCAAGTGCTAAAATAATTTATTACATGTATGCAAGATGATCAGTCTTACGCTTCAGAGCCAGCTCAAGGTATCACGTAATATGAAACATTTTATGTGAAAACTACATTTAAATACATATTTTATATTGAATCCGTCCGTCGATCGAACCCGCTACCTTATTTTACTCCAACGCGCTTACCACTACACCACAAGGCGGACAGAATCATATTAATTAGTATATATGTATAAATATACATTTTATAATTTAACTCGGTCAGAGTCTTAATTACAAAAATTAAGTAATTTGCTAATAAATACTTAACTTTAATATCAATGCATAGATGGAACTAGTTACGCGCTGGTAAATGGTTTTCGATTCGTAACATATACTTATACAAAATAATAAATGTTACATGTTGCTCGATAACAGATCAGTACCGACTCGGTAATAAGCGACGTGATAACGATTTCTTACCCATGGATGTTTAACGTTTTCGCGATCACAATGGAACACGCGTTAAAAGTTATCGATCGGGATTATTAAACGAGCGCATACTAGTCGCGAGCCATTTCCCGAGATATATCTTATTCGCACAAATCTTCATTCAATCTTTATTATAATTTAGCCGGTTTTCGGCAAGCCAAATATTGAGAAAAGCAGTCGAAATAATAAAAAAAAAATCAGACAAGCGCGATGATTTGACGTTTGACGTAAGGCCGCGTTATAGCGTGCATCGGCCCCGCTCGGCTCAGATCGGCTATGTTCGGCTATCGATACCACGGTATCGAACGAATGTCACTGTGATCGCTCAAATCGTTAGCGTTAGCACGTGAATAGCACGCTTTTAACTACGTCGATAGTTATCTGTGCATGAGCTACTGGTGTGGATAATCGCTAATAAGCGGAATGGGGAATGTTGTAGTACGTAAAGTGGCCACTTAATCCAGCCAATGACAGGTCATAAGCCATGTAAACGCTCGAATATCCATATTACAGAATTTGAAAAAAATCTTCTTTATCTCTGTAGGGATATAAAATGAAATATATACCTACTCCCGTCTTGGGATAAATCCAGATTTGTGTATTGAACACACCCAAAATGTTGTATAAACATTCATTTATAAAACTGCACATGATAAGAGGGTTCCGAAAAAGGGAAAGTAGGAGGTAGGGGGTAGGGGGTAGGAGAAGAACATAGTTCTGCTCCTGATTGTTAGGTAGGTACCCTTTATTACTCTGATCCTGAAACTGGTTTATTGGCATTGCATGCCTCACGTATTTGTCACGTAACTAGGTATTATTATATACGGCATAATTACATAATGAACAGGCATCCATGAATAACGTTGAATCATGGTCATTTCATATATCTGTGGTGTCTAGGAAAAGGGGCATGAGTCAGTCAGGCATAATTTTTACTGTTTCTGCTTTACTAATTCACTGCTTGTGTCTCTAAAGATTTTTTAAAATTATTTTAGGTTAAAATAACTTATTTGGCTCATCTTTAAGAAGAGTCATAAAAAAAATATCAAAAAAACTTTTACAGGCACTAGCAGAGAATCAATAAACGGTCGTATTGTAAAAAATTATGCCTGACTGACTCATGCCCCTTTTCCTAGACACCACAGATATATATACACCGTGCTTACATTATCTATTCCTATTGACCGTACACAGAAGTAAATTACATTGTTATAGAGGTGTTATTATACTATAGTAATGATAATATAAAGATGGGTTTCCGAGTAATCTTTTATGTGGTCCCGGATGCCTTTTGAAGGAGTGGAACCAATTTAATGCCATTAGATTCCAAGATAGTAAAAATGGCAGAATAACACTGTGATTAGTGGGTACTTGGTTGAATCTTTTGTAATTTACCATCAAAATGGAATGGGTAAACGTCCTATATTTTTTTATTCCGTAATTTTTAATGTGTAATGAATAGTAATGAATATTTCCATTTTTTCTCCAAATATAAAAATAATAAAATTCGAAAGATTCTTCGCGAAAAAATATTATTTAAAAACGGATTGACCGCAAACGGATGCTTAAAAGCACTCGTCTCCTAAGAGCACAAAAAGGGTCGTACTGAATATATAGTAAATGCGTAGAACCAGAGAAGTGGCTATGTAGGTATACTTTCTATTTTAGGCACTAGCTACATCAAAACTTGGTGAAAATATTAATAGACATATCCTACCATAATAATATGATTTGTTTTGACGGGAAATCGCGATTTCGATATTTAAAAAAATAATTACGGTATAATGAAAACAAAAATAAAAAAAAATAATTTCGTACCTAAGATATAAATCACCATCTAAAACAAAATAAATAAATAAGTTGTCTCGTAGTCCATTATAAGTAAACAAACCTAAAAACGTGTAAATAGGAATAATTTTGTTATTACTTTGGGTTGTACCAATACCTACGTGTATGTACGATAGGATGACGGTGTACCTGTTTGTGTTGTCTAAGTAGGTAAATTTTTTTTACATACATAGATCGTAAGCAGAGTGTATCCATACGTATGGTCCAAGGCTTAAATTTCTAGATTTATAAAGCTGCAGTTTATTCAAATGTATTTATTTAATATTATTAACACCCAAAGGGTTTTTACATCACACTAAACAGCGCTGCGATTCTACTAAGGTTTAAGACACTTCTGCGCATACGAATTCAGTACAAAATCGTATGCGCAGTAGTTGCACAAAATGAACAGAATCGAGGCCCATGGTGGCCATTCACTCGGGGTAATTTTTTTTTTAATTCACGAAAAAATTCATCCAGAACGATTTTTTTCCCCGAAGTTAAAAATAAAATCATAACTCAAAAACGACGAAAAATAGGGAAACATGTAGGTATGGGGTTATTTTTTATGTTAAGTAGTAAATTACTGATGGCCCACTACTCGTATAGGTAATTACATTATTGAACTAAGTGGTTGTAACAGTTGACTATAAAAATAATTGAAACAAAATTTAAAATCATGAACATATATTATGCTGGTCGCTATGGTATTTTGCTCTTTGGCGCACTAACAAATCACTGCAGATTAGTGCATAATATTATGCCATTCTAGGCCTTATTCTGACAAACGTGATAACGGAGACGTTTTTACTGACATAGCTATCAGTGCTGTCACTTTATTAGCATTATCAATTATCATCAAAGGTAATATGTAGGTCATATCATATTCTGCTATGATTTCACTTCATTTTAGTGGATATTGACGTGTAATAAAAAGATCTGGACTCTAAATTTGTAAATTTGATGCCCAATAAATTAAAAAATTTCAGTATAACCGCTTCTCATGAGTATGTCCTATGGTTCGTGAACCACAAGATTTCGTGGTCAGATCTACGTCCCGTAGTTCGCAAATCAGAATGATAGTTCTAATTAAATATATTGTAAGTATACTTAATATAAATTGTTTTAGAAAATTAGAAAACAATGGAGGCACAAAATCAATAGAGATATTAATTACTTAAATTTCAATCCGGATGCCTCGGGAAAGCCTGAACCCGAGCTGTTTACGCCTGCAGCATCCGTCCTCAAATGTGGAAGTGCGGCAAACTGGTATGACACGAGGTAAATTCATCTACCAAAATGGCGACTGTGTATAAAAATGAAGGATTCTTCAACCTTTAAAATGATATAACGTTTATATATAATTTACGGTTCTTTGTTTATTTAAAAAAAAGACCATACTTTTGGGATTAGGTACCCTAGTAGATTTCATTCACAATACGATATACTAAATCATGTATTAATAGGGTTTGCCCGGTACCAGACAGACTAATTACTAATTCGTTACGTGATTTCATGTCACGTGTATTAGATGCGATCTACATACGTAGACCACTAGATTGGTGCCAAGCCAAAAGAGTAGAATGATATTATTATTTTTATCATTTTACTACACCGAGTAGTTATTATATTATGTTAAGCTAAATAAAATAAAAAAGTTATTAATCCCACTTGAAAAGTTTTTATGCTGTCTTTACATTAGTAACCCAACAGTCCTAAATAGGGGTCTATACCATATAATATTATTATTAATTTATCTCCTTGTAGACCATTATATAGAAATTTAGAAATTCATGAAAAAAAATCAACTTCAAACTCGATTTTCTCGAAAACTTTGTTCTAAACGAAAAAAAAAAAAAACTTGAAAATCGTCTCCAAATGAGTCATAGATTTACTGGTTTCCCGCTTGTACATCGAGTTCTGTTACACCCTGTATAAATACGGATATATATAATACATTCGAACGGGTGATGGCCCAGTGGTAGCGTCGCGGTCTCTGAGTCCAGAGATCGTCGGTTCAAATCCCCACTTCGACACGACTCGATTCCTATTTTCAAGCACAAGCCGCTTAGGCTTTATTGAAAATAGTATTTACAAATTGAAATATGTGCAAATATCATAAGATTGCATAGATTTCTTTTTGATTTAAAAAAATAAATAAATTATATATATATATAAATACTGATCCCTGCCCTGTTCTTAAATAACGAATTATGGCGTGATGTCAAATACCGTTTTTAATGTAAGTTAGTAGGTATAGAAGATTGGTTAGATAATCATTATCTCTTTGTTTCGTGTTGTCCAATAAAATATTGTTTTTAAGTTCAAGGTAACTACCTAACGGCTGCTAGGCTATTGAATAACATGAACATTTTGGATTTTTTTAATTGACTTTATCACGAAGAATCAAGAATGATGATCTTGTCAAATTATCAATTTATAAATAATATCTAAAAGTGCTATTAATTATACCACGTAATTGTTTTTTGTTGTGTTAGCATATTATGGTAACTTTTGGGCATCTTTTTTAACTTGAAGAACCAAGCAAACAGAGTACTATGTTTTCACTACGGTTGCTATAGGGGCATAGCACTGTATAGCACTGTGTCATATAAATTTTGAAAACAATTTTAATTTGAAATATTAGATGGTGAACTTGGAGAAAAAATTATGCCTACTAACTACGCCTTCATAAACACATTTCCATGTATTGTAAGTATAAATAATCCCTAAGACATTACGAACCTTTATCACAGCGAAACGTTAAGGTTTTTCTCTACTCCTACTTACCTACAATCTTGATAATAATATTCAGAGCACCTGCACCGATCCCTAAAATATCTATAACATACATACGCGTCACAACTGCGCTATAGATATAGGTACGTTGGTGATCGGTGCTGGATCCAAAAGAAAACTAATTAAATGATATACATAATAGGTATTACGCAATGGCATTGTTACCTACTACAATGAATAGTATAATATATATATATGTAAGTATGTATAATGTGTGTCAGTGACCAGAGTGCAACATAATGACCTCAACTAGGAAGTGAACTTAAATATTAATATCTACACATACCTACCCATGTTAAATAGGTAAAAGCCGGGCAAAGTGGATGGGTTAAAAGAGATAATTAGTAAAACATACAAGTCTTGCATAACATAAACACTTTTTAGTGTGCGTCGTTAATAAAATTATTGGTAGGTACCCATACGATAAAATTGAATGAAAATGTTTCCGTAATTAGAATTAGAAAAGAAGTGTGATAAAAATTCATATCGTAGGTAAAATTTTATGAAAAATAAATCAAATCTCGTGACAAACAATTTTTTTTCACTGTGATAAATCAACAATTTGGATGAAATATATATATTTTTTTAAACCAGACATGAAAATTCATGACAATTTGCTTGTTTGCTTTGAGCCTATGAAGCCCCCCCCCCTACACACCAAAAGGCGGGAAACTCATATTTATTTTGGAAAATTCTTGGTTAAATGTACCAGATACTTATTATTATTAAATTTAAGCAGAAACAAAAACATAACCAACAATATTCTTCAATATTTTCTGAAAAATATAATATTACAATGTAGGGTAGGTAATATTATACATAATATCCTACACGTGAGATTATTTACCACATACTATTTAAAAAAATAAACAAAATTTCTTATTTTATACAACAACAAACAGCTGTGAATGATATTCGTAGAATGCTTGCTCTATTTTGGTTGGTTGGAAGATATTGCTTTTTAGCAATTAACTTACTACATTGCACAAAAGTTGACAATTTATTCAGAGATATTTACGAACGTTTCGATAAGCAGCATAAAAAATGCAGATTTGCTGATTATTTTTTCCGGAATTCTTATTCGTCATCATCACTTATATACGGTAGCGTACAGGTAGGTAGGTTTTTCTCCGTAAGTGCCTAATAAATCGAATTACCTAAAAAATATCGTCCACTTTTCAAGATTCACTACTAATTCGTGACATCATCAGTCATCGCATTCTCTTCCAAATGCTGAATATTTACACATCGATTTTCTCGTCACTGTAACAAAACGTAAAATGTTGTAGTATTTCTCCGAAATAAAATACCATAATACATATAAACACTTTTTGCGGAATAACTCACTACATTAGCTCCAGTATTTGAATTTTCTAGATAGAGCTATATCGGAGCGCGCGTCTTTGCGTAGAGGGGGCGCCAATGTTCCGGCGCCTGCCCACTCAGTGACTCAACTACACAAAAGTACAATGTATAAAAAAGGCGAAGGAATTTGAAGTGTTGTTTTATCAGTGATGATTTGTCTTTTATCTTTTTTATGAAAAAGGGTTTACTGTTTACAATATTTGTAGAATTTAGATACAGTACCTAACTCGTTCCCCGTTCACTGCTCTCGCCATTTCGAGTTTCTTTCAAAATCCGTCATTCGCCGAAGCGCTCTTGTTGTTTTTGCTCGTGCCGCAAGTTTGCTCCGTTTTGAAGTTTCGAAATTCAAAAACTAGTGACGCTCTGATTATTATTTATCTTCAACTGTTTTATGTTATTATCAAATAAAAGTATAAATAAAAAATATACTATAAAGCAAAGTAAATTGATTAATGTGCAGTTAAATTACATTTTAAGTTAATCGTGACTGATTGCAGTGGTTTAGTGGAACGTGGAATGCAACCAGCTAACGGTTTGGAGATTGAGATTTGAGGCATTTAGAAATTCTAATAAACTTTTGATAGTAAAATACTCCTCAAGACGCCTGAGTATTCTCACACATCTTCTTTGAAAGGTGAGTTTTATTATGTTGTGTTAATTTTGTTGCCACTTCAACTTTCACCAATATTATTTGTTGTGATTCTCAAAGTGAAAATAAACTCGTTAACTCGTATTCTTTGAAGTACCTATGTATATACAAACCAATGCACGCATGTATTTTACGAGTCGAGAATGAAACCGTATTCACTTTTGATTTGTGAATACCTACATAATAACTAAATTCTGATTTACCACAAATTTTTATGTAACTTTACCATTATTACAATAAAATAATAGTTATTACTTAAACCATTGATTAAAAAATTCGGAATATCTACAACAATAATACAAATTCACATTGACATTCATAGTATACCCACAAACAGGCTATGCCTTGGTGGGATTTTTGTTTATTTTTCTTATGTTTAAGAGATAAGTAGGTATTATGTATTTTTTTTTAAACAAAAAATTTTCTTTTGAAAAAAAAATACATTAGGTACGATTTAATAATAATCTATATTTCATTGTACACATAGGTATTATTAATAAGTATATTAATATTATTGATACCTAAAACACAAGATATAAATAGCATAACATAATATTATGTATAAAAATAATAATATTTATATTTTATAGAAATAGGATAATTTAATTGAATCAATTACCAAATGTAATACATACTTAGATACCTATCTACACTGCATGAAAGTATTGTAATTTTTTTCTAATTAAAAACTAAAAGTTTATTTTGTGGAAACTACTACAACTTTCCCTTATCCGCACCCAATGGTACATAGGGCACTGCATTGGTACACCAAGTCCAGTGTATCTTGATATTTTTATCACATGAAGAAAGGATAATCAGTCCTACGCTTCAATTTCAGTCTAAGGTAATGAAATATTTGTGTACAATATATTTTTCTATCCTGAATGTAAATGTCCTGAAGAGGCTAGTTAGCACTTGTAGAACATACTTAAAATTAAATGATCTTACAAAATTGATTATTTTTAAAATTTATGCAAAAAAACTTTAGGAAATCAGTCCTCAGTAACTACTTTACTAGCAAAGTTGTATGCATATATTATCATAATACCCGCTATACAAAGCATATTTTTAATGACCACCACCACACCTCATTAAATTGAGTGTAAATAAGTAGATCATTGTAACTATGACTGTCGCTTGTCCACATAAATTAAGCTGTATTGGAATCTGATTTATATTAAGTTACCATTACTTAACTACTATTTCCTTTGTCCGATTTGGGGGCCGCTTGATTTGTATGTATAGTTTTTTATTTTAGTATGGAGATCTAAAATCTTTAAAAACATTTCCTATTTTGATTCTAAAGTCATACATGAAGCAGTAATATTAGTATTTATTGAAAATAAGAAAGAACTTTATGTCCATATTAAACACAATTTGTTTCTTCACACAAAATATTTCATATGTGATGCCTTGGACTGACGCTGTAGTGTAAGACTGATCATCTTGCCTTCATGTAACAAATTATCAAGATTCACTGCACTTGGTGTACCAATGCAATGCCCTATGCACCATTTGGTGTGGATGAGGGAGAGTAGTAACAGTTTTTTTAAATGTTATTTTCATTTATGCAATACATATTAATTTCTGAGTGATTAGTTTTTAAATTCCTTAAAATTGATTGACATATATGTAGATTAAATATTTATCTTCGCTATCTTATCATATCACATAAGCTTTTCTGTTGTTTTAATCCGTTTTTTAAGATTTGGTTTTGAATGAAGTTTTTTAACAACATTTTAATTGTGTACAAATACTTGTAGTCGAATTACTGGTTATACCCACGCTGGGCTAGTATAAAATATTATTGGTATCCCAACCTCTGTCTCTACAGAGAAACGAATGTGGATTATCTAGGCGTTTACAGGGCTTATGACCTGTCATTGGCTGGGTTAAGTGGCCACTTGATGTATTACAACATTCTCCATTCTGCCCATCATCTGATAACCATAAATGACAAACTTGTAAATATATTGAACTCTAATTCGTTGTTTCGCATTCATTTTCGTTTTTTAAATGAACCTTAGAGGCTTGCACTCCCCACATCAAGGTTTGGAATAAATGTTGATTATTATTATTATTATTATGAAACCAACTGTAAACGCCTAGATAATCCACATTCGTTTCCAGAGTTTCTCTGTCTCTGTTGGGATATCTTTTTTACTTGCTTTTAATAATTCTCTTTGTATGAACCAATGCCAAAGTCTCCATAGGTCAGTTCCTAAGAAACTATCATAACACGCATAATGTGGTAATAAATTAACTCAGGTAAAAACAGAAAATTTGGTTCTTATAATAAATTGATATTTGTTAGGTAGGCAGAATCATTTAATGGTGTTTACGTATAATTTTAATATGCTTGAACATATATGTATTTTGTGTATCAAAATTTAGAAAATCATTAACATAAAGTTAGTAAATAAAAAGAAATGTGTGCCTTTTTATTTTTTCAGTTCCTTTCCCCAAAATACAAGAAATGTCCCTGACAAGTCTACATCCTACAGAACTAAGCACATCTCGAGATCGGTAATTTTTTTTACTACCTTTTTATTTTACTTTACTGAAACGGATCATTTATTTGAAATTATTTGTTGCATTAATTATAAGTACCTAATTGTACAATATTTATTTCCTTATTAAATAGCTTATTTGCATATTCCTCATGTTAAGAAAATGCAGCTTACGCTACCTTCGGAAGTTTTCTGCAATATTAAAATGATTTTATGACATTGTTTTGCTGATAAAATTCAATTTTATTGGTAAATGTAAATACTTATGTAACAAAAACCTTCTGTAAATCTAGTTATAATACCAAAAAAGTCAATGTTCATGTGCCGAAACTTGTTCAGAAAGTATTATTGATCACAAAATCCAACGTAATAAAGTAACAATCTTTGTATGAATAATAGTTATGTATCTCATAAAAATATTTCTTTTTAAAAAAAAATATTGATATGTACCAATGAATATCTGTATATCTTTAACCCAAATAATTTGTTGATTACTGGCAGTGTTATTGCTTATAAAAATTACAAAATGACAAATGTTTTTCCTTATAAATCAGCATGTTATCCTTAATATTTTATGGCAAAAATAAGCATATATTTTCTGCGAGTATCATTTAAAATGAAAATAAATGGGATTCCCCGACCAACATCAGCAGGTGTAAAGGTCTGAATAACGCTCATTTGAATATAATATTTAGTTTAATAGACACTTGAGACTCACTATTGGAATGTCTCACGATGCATTAGATAGGTACCTTCAATAACCTCGCAATAGCAAATATGTCACTGACATAGTTTTAATGTTCAAGGAGTCTAATTAGTATTGAAATGGCATTTAATGAATGCTAGATGAGTGTATCCAATTAAATTCTTTCGGTAATAAATATTTTTACTTCAAGTATAAACTTTTACAACTATAATAAAAATCCTCACATTTATTTGAGTACTATCAGTATTTACTTTAAGAGACATTGATGGTTTGGTTCTTGTTTGCTTTCTTGGCCATTTAAAAAGAGATGGTATTTTGGTGTTGGAGAATGTCCTAAAATTGAGGTTTTTAGCGATTCTTTGATGACAAATTAATGTTAGGACCTTCATTCCAACAATCTCTTTTTGATTATTTCTCTGGTTAAATATTATCTAGCACCTACAATGCTGATTACAGATTCTGCTGTTTCTAACAAAATATTATTATTCCTTGCACAATAATTTTAGTTGTCCAAACAATGATTGTGCATAATATTAAACTCTTCATATTATATAAATGTATATTTAAGTATGTAGCCAAACTAATCAAAGTTGCTTTCAAGGACAAAGATTGATAAATTGCAATTAGGAGACAAATTTGGTTTATTAAATACAACTCATTATACCAACTATTGTATTCATTGTGCATTAAGACGGTGGAATTTGATAATTTAGTTCCAAAATTAGATTTACCATATTTTTTCACCCAAAATACAGACAAACAGCTATTTGGATTTTGGTCATACATGAAATAAAAAGTTTTTTTTAATATTAAACGCTTAATTATAATCTAGGTAGGGTAAAAACTTATTCTTGACTTTTGTATTCCAGGTTAACCCCCCGTAGCCCCCTGACTGCATCCATGGAGGACTTGCCGCTGGCGCACGCGGAGGCGGCGCTGACCATCGAGGAACTGCGCGCGCAGCTCAACTCCTGCTTCACGTGCGGGGTCAGCTGGACCCACGAGCACGTGTCCCTCGACTGCCCGGAGTGCGGCGGCTACGCGCTGCAGCGGCCTTGTCCACTCTGCCAGCACTGCGGGGAGATATGGGAGCGTGATAGGCCCGTGGTAGGCTTACTGTGACCTTATTTATAGATTCATGGACTCTGGATTGGAATGTCTAGTGTCTAGATTTGTATCTTGAAAATTTGTATCTTCACTGAAATCATCATGGTGGTGAAGAGAGTTAAGCCCTATATTGTATCTGACACCACCACCACGGTGACAAAATTTGTTTCCTACATTCTGGCACAAAGTATTTCTGCCTTTTTTAAAGTAGCCCCTTAATTACTTGAAATCTAATGTTTCTTTTTTTTTTCAATTCTATATTATATTTTAAATACATTCATTATACCATATCCGCTCCCTATGTGGAGCATATGGAATCCACAAACTGCCTCCAGGCCAAGCGATCGGCTGCCAGCATCCGTGCATCCTCCCAAGTCAAGTCCACGTCCCGAAGCTCTGACGCAAACAGCCGACGAATTGTCAACAATGGACGACCAGTACGCCGAGAATCTGATGCCTTGTAAAATAGGCAAGCATGGTTATGCCTCCCGAGAGCCTTAACCATGCTATTTTAAATACAAAATGGTTATATTTCATGCATTTTTTGTTTATCAATTTTTTTTTTTTTCAGTCGCACGCTTTTGGCAAGGCCAGTTGGTCGGGAGTGTGCCGGCTGTCGGAGTGGCCGCTGCGGACGCAGTCGTTCCCCCCGCTGCGCGCCCCCCTGGGAGCGGCGCCCCCCGGTGCCCCCGGCCCCGCCCCCGCCCCCTGCTCGGCTGCCGCGCGCCTCGCCCGCGACCTCTGCCAGCGTCTGGAGAAGCTGTCGGCCCAGGAGCGACCATCATGACGCCATCTCAGCTTCTAGTTCACTCAAACTTTCTTGTGGAAACTCCGTGTGAAGCCTGATAAATCTTTTATTGTGTTCTTATGATATTTTAAGAGTTTTGCTCATTGGACACAATATGAGTTCCAAATTTCACAAAAAATCTTAGAATTGATATATTGTTATTTAAGATCTTACATCGAGCTGGACTCGAAATCATATTTTCGCATTTTGTACTCTCAAAATTTAGTGTCAAATGTTTTTGTAGTGTCAATAATAAATTTATTAATTAATTGCTTTTTAAAAATATGTAAATGAACAATGCTACCTATACCTTTGTATTATTAGAATAATAATAATATTATTTTTCTCATTATTAAAAAAATATATATATTTTTGGCATCATAAACATATGAATTTGTACTTTGAAAGCTTTCAATATAAAAATTTTACGGAGGATAATAAAACATAAAAAAATACCATTTGATATTGCACTTGGATTATAATTCTGTATGCAGACTTTAAAATATTTTTTCATTATTTTGATACTTAATGATTTTGTATATTTTATAGGCAATTTAACTAATTTTAAATAAAAAACAATACATATAAGTTTTGCTTGTTTTTATTGTATGTTATGTGTTCTGTTCCGAGTATTGATTAACATAGGTAACTAAAGAAGTCACCATCAATCACATATTTTAAAACAACTTGATAAATGATGTACAGTCAGTATTCAATGTAACCGGAATAACTAGTGAACTCTGTTGAATTATAATTCTTCTTCGGAAAGTATTTTGCGAATATTTCTGTTATATCTGTTTCAATTTGTGTATAAGCCTCTCGTATATTGGATGAATCAATCTGAAATAATAATATGTTTTATAAAATATAATCTTCCTCTACATACATAATTTTTTACGTTACTATCTTACCAAGTTGTGAAATATATCTGGATCTTTAAAACATATCCGAAGGAGCGCGTTGGTGTCACTTTCTTCTGTATCGAAAAATCCCGTAGTGCAAAGTTCACTAAAGCTGAGTTCTTTATCTGGTTCAGCTGTTGGTATGGTGCAGGATATTCCATTTTCCTCTTGCATGGCTTTATTTTCAACATTCCTGTAACATCAAGAGAATTAGTTCTTCACTCAATGAACCTTTTCAGGAGCCAGGAAAACATATACATACTTACATAAATAAACAAAATGTGTATAGGTACATATTTGTTATAATATTAAGTATACAATATAGAATATGTATCATGTTTACATTTTTTTATTTTTCTAATTAATTAAACACATACTGCCTTTTGGAATTTTTCAGTTTTTTCGGTGAAAAAAAAGAATTGGTTGATTCATTGTATTCTTCTACAAAACAATCCTTCGGCAATTGTGCAATATCATCCAATGCTTTTGGCTCGTAAGGCTCAAAAAAAGTTAAGTTAATCTGTTGAAGAAAATTACACTATTATTTTACCACCTTTTTCCTTTATCTACGGGTCAGATCCGCAGACTTGATCAGACTGGATCAGATCTGCTAAATTCCGACTTGTTCATCACCTGATGCACGAAAGTAAGTCTGCAGACCTGGCCTGATTGTTTATGGGCACATTAACCATTTACAATTAAATCGTCAAAACACAATATTTATTTATTTCATTATTTACAGTACTTTCTTACCATTTACATAAGTACATTAATTTAACGCATCAATTTTATAATTGCACATCAATTCAAGTAATTTTCATGGTAGACTTACGATTTTTTTATTTAGAGCTTCACAGGAGTTAATTTCTGCACAACAAATGTTTTGAGAAGAGGATTCCCTACAGCCAACCAGGAAACTGCTGCCAGATTTAGTTTTCCTGAAAAAAAAACTTTTTACTTAGCAAAAAGGTCACAATTTAAAAAGTTAACATTATCTTTATACTCCTTCCTCTTACCTGTCTGAGTCTGAAGTTTTATTTTTTTCAAGTAGCATCTGAAAAAAATAACTTGTCCATAATTTATTTGATTAAAAGTCCATTCCAAAACATTACCCCAGAAATATTCCTTACAATATACAAGACATTATATAAGCCCACTATTGGAATATGGATATCAAGTATGGAGTTCCTACTTCACTAAAAACATCGAACTACTGGAAAAAGTCCAAAGATATACTACAGAATTCCCCAAATTATTGAAAAGTATGCCATATTACGGCAGATTAAAAGCACTAGGACTTACATCATTCGAAGGGAGGGGATTTAATTGAAACTTACAAGATACTAAATGATTACTACGACTGCCCCCTGCGCGAGATGTATCAATTAAGTCCCAACACCAATCTATGGGATCACAACTGGAAGCTCTATCGTCCCCAATTCTACCTCAACCCAAGAAAAACTTCCTTCCCAGTAGGGTGGATTCAGACTGGAACAAATTGCCAAGCCTAGTTGTCTACTCTACTACGGTCAACCAGTTCAAAAACCTTTTAGATGCAGAAGGCAGACAAGAAGCCGTACAAAAGATATGTGCAGGCGCACCAGCAAAAGCTTCCTGCCTATAATAATAATAATACATCGATTGGCTACCAGTAATAATTACTTACCAATTTATAAACATAATATTATTACTATACCTCTTATGCTTATTAAAGTAAAACTTTTATCTCGGTTGGTACTTAAATCAGTTACATAAAGTTTAATTTTACAATAGTTTAGCTGTACTTCAAATATTTTTGACTTACTACTTTACTATCTTGAGGATGAGTTATATCCGGATGTAGGGATTCAATAAGACCAGATGTTTGAATTATTTTGCTCATTGATGAATCAAGTTGGTCTTCACAACCACTGCAAATTTTAATGAAATTTTCTTGTATTATAAATAATAAGGAATTATATAGATACACACCTGACTGAATTTTAATAATAATACATTAAGTAATTTTATAATTTCTTAACCAGCAAGGAATTAACCAAGATAACAAACATTTCATTTGTACAACTTTGTATCTTATATTTGTCAAAAAAGAATTTTATTTTTACAAAAAATATCAATACCGTAAATAATTTGATACTCTTGTGCCAGAAATTTAGAAGATGTGGTTCGTTAGTTTGATATAGACAGAATGGGAAATGTTACACAGTATGTGAAGGGATCGCTTAACTCCTCTGATGAAATAATAATACAAGTAGGTTGAGTATATTGATGGTTGAGTATATGAGTATATGGTAGAGAATTAGAAAATTATTACATACACACGTCCGTAAGTTTTATTTAATTCTTCTGGATAGAAAAATGAAATATTTGAGGCATAAAATGGTTTTATATGTTGTATATCTTTCGAAGTTTCTAAAATATTTGGATCTTTCATGGGTATATACTCTGGAGTAGGTGCTGCCTCTACTTTGGGATCTACGGATTTTCTCTACGACAATCCAAGAAAAAGAGTACATAGTAATTAAAATGTTATTGAAACTAATATTATGAATGTCAAAACTAACTAAACTAACTATCACGCCATTTCCACGAAGGAGTAAGCAGAGAGGAAAAAAAGCCACACCACTCTGGCATACTTCTCTTGCTTCCTCCACATTCATGCACACACACCGATTATTCCATCTTGTTATATAAAATTATAAAAAATCCAGCAAGGAGCAACTAAAATGCAACTTACAATTTCATGCGCACATGCACATTCTTTGAAGGTATTGCACAGGCATTGTAAGGACAAGTTATATGTATAATTTGAATTTTCAAGATCTTCACTAAAAAATAAAAATTATTTAAACAAATAATATAAAGCAAAGTGCATTGTTTTATATAGATAAATACAAAATGAATGATCTTCGTAGTTTTTAACTTGCCTTGAATACCTCGATTTAAAAGTGCCTATGGAAGTTATTGGTAAATTTTGTTTAATTATTAGCATAAGATGAGTTTGTTTACTACGCCATTTCAAAGTTAATGCACCAACTCCTCCTAGGTGGGTCAATAGTAATTTGTGTTTTTTCTTAGCATTCAATACTTCTTCAAAACCTTAAAATAATTTTCAAGACAACTGTTTAAATAAATTGCATAAAAAACTTTTTGTTGAGTTTACAAAAAAGTTAAATATTCTTACTCAAGCCGTAACTTTCACCATCAATTTCGTCATATGTGATAAAGTTATTATGTTTTATCATCTCTGTGAAAACATGATGATTTACATAATGGTATCGACTTGTCATAGGATTTACTGATAGTTTTTGGTTAGTTGTGTGCAAAAATGCGTAGTATATTTTATCACAATATTCTTCACTGATGCGAAGACATAATGTTTCTAACAAAAGAAGCTTAATATTAGGTATTTCTCCAGTAGAATTACTTATAGAAATGAAGCATTTTTCTAAAAACAAACCTTTCTCGCAATTCTGGGGTCCTACAAGAATTACAAGTGGCCACGAATACAACTTTTCTTGTGACTTAACTGCATATTCATATTTAGATTTATTTATTGCTTCTATAATTGAAAGATTTTCTATATTCCTTTCTGCCCTTTTAATCATAGCATTGGAATAGAAGTCTGGACATGTCTCCTAAAATATCATAGCCAATTACTTAAATATTATTACTTGCCAAGCGCAAGATTTTCTTCTTCTTTGGCAAGTTAACCTTACAAAACAAAAGTGTTTATTAAAAACTAACTTACTAAATATTTGTCTTAAATTTGATTAATATGTTCAAAAAACATGTCTGTGTTAAGTATAATTGTATTTTTTTCTAGAATAAATGTTTTCTAAGAAATACTCTTTGAGAATAATGGTGTGGTAACCAATGATGTTTTACAATGTAGTAACACGTTTTTTATACCTTGAGATCTTCACATGCTGTTTCATCATTTAATAATTCTAAATGTGGAAATAATATGCAGCAAACATTCATGAGATGGACATTAAAGCTTATTGGATTATAAGCAAGATCAAGAACTTTTAAATTCTTTAATTCTCTTGTATAGTACGGAAGATCAAATATGTTTCCTATTTTATTACCAACCATACTAATTTTCTCTATTCTGTAAGTAATCATTTATATACCTATATCAAAGGTGTTAAATTTTATAGTAAAGGGTTGTGTGTATTTTCAAATTTTAGCTTTGAAACAATAATAAAACTCACCCTGTGCACCATTTTAGTAACATTAATGAATCAATATTATTATGGTCTAGGTTAAGTGTCCTAAGATCATTAAGTGTATGTAAACCATTATTTAGATCGAGTATAATTTCTGATATATTATTATAAGAAATATTTAAGTGCTTTATTGGAAGGTTATTTATATTTTCTAAACACGTAATACAGTTATAGGCCAAATTCAATTTCCTCAAAAACCTGAAAGAATAACCATGCCTCTGTCAAATTTCCATGGGTAGAAGAAAATAATATTATGCAAATGTGATTTTGGAAAACCAAGTTTTGACTTTCAATTACTGAGCACTTTCAGCAGATCAGAATTATTTTCCTTTACTATAAATTTCATTACTATATTGTCGATGTACATTAAAAATGGGCTTTGTGATTTTGGACACATTCTGATATCCATGATCAATTGTTATTTACTGTTTTAATACAAAAACTGAATAAAAAAAAACACATGGATTTTTTAATGACAATAGTTTTTTTCTAATTTTTTTTCATTAAGGTTCTTAGTACGAATGCTCGGTGCTCGAATTTCGGTATTTTCCGCTACTCATACATTTGCAAACGGTGTACACGCACACACTCTTAGTTTCAGGGGTCGAAACAACACGACGCGTGACACACGAATAAACGACAATTGATAATATACATACTACCACATATATGCGTCACAACTGCGATGTATATAATTAATTGTTGGTAATCTAGGCCCTGGAAGACATATACCAAAAAAGGATCGAATGATTTATTTACACATTTTACTCCCATAAACACTTTTCCAACCGTATTGCAGTAAAATATTCAAATCTAAATTTTAAATTCTACACAACAAATGCATCTCATTCACATTATGCTGTCAGGTGTCTCACTAGGTTTTGATTTCAATAACATCAAAAAATAAATAACTAAATCCAACGGTAACGGAAAACGCAACATGACCATATTGATGAATTCCCAATTTTAATTAGTCTTTCAACATTTTGGGTGTGTTCAAATACTTGTACACAAATCTGGGTTTATTCCATGACGGGAGTTGGTATATATATTTCATTTTTATATCTCTACAAAGATAAAGTAGATTTTTTTACAAATTCGGGAATATGGATATTCAATCAATCAATAATAAAATAAACAACATTTTGACTGTGTCCAAATACTTGTAGACAAAAACTGGATTTCATCCATTACGGGCTAATAATTACAATTTGACATCTCAACAGAGACGATAAGTTTGGAAAGGAATATGGATATCTAGGCGTTTACAGGGCTTATGACCTCATTACCTCATTATTAACGCATCATCACTCGCCATTATTAAGGCTGTATCATCTGCAAACAAATACATTTCGCAATATTGGGTAAAATTTTTTTTGACTATTGGTATAAATTAAATTCTCATTTGGTCCAAGAATTAACCCTTGGGCGACTCTGGTTTCTAGAGACTTCTCGTCGCTTAGGGTTTTGTTCATTTTTACTTTCATTTTTCTATTGTGTAGATAGTCTTGTAGAAGTATTTTTATATTTCCTCGTATTTCCGTTTTGTCCATACCTCGTTACCTAAAAATGATACTCATCATCATTTTATGAAAAAAATGTATTCAACCATCTTGGATCTGAAAATAAACGCTAAATTCGAAATCAGAGCCCCCGAGAACCATTAAAACGATACCCAACATCATTTTATGAAAAAAAATAGTTGCGTCCGCCATCTTGGATCCAAAAATAAACGCTATATTCGAAATCAGAGCCCATAAAAACCATTAAAACGATACCCAACATCATTTTATGAAAAAAAGTTGCGTCCGCCATCTTGGATCCAAAAATAAACGCTATATTCGAAATCAGAGCCCATAAAAACCATTAAAACGATACGCGACATCATTTTTTGAAAAAAAGTGGCGTCCGCCATCTTGGATTTAAAAATAAACGCTAGATTCGTAATCAGGGCCCTTAAAAACCCTTTAAACGATACCCCACATAATTTTTTTTTAAAAAGTGGCGTCCGCCATCTTGGATTTAAAAATAAAACGCTAGATTCGTAATCTGGGCCTTTAAAAAAACCCTTATAAACGATATCCCACATAATTTTTTGAAAAAAAGTGGCGTCCACCATCTTGGATTTAAAAATGAACGCTAGATTCGTAATCAGGGCCCTTAAAAACCCTTTAAACGATACCCCACATCATTTTATGAAAATAAAAAAATCGGTGTGCGTCGGACCACACGGTGGAAGTTATACTTCTTTGGCCATTCTCATACACCCACTCACGCACACAAACAGACAGGATATATAAATGAAATATAAGACATTTTCAATATTATTCAATATATTTATATTCAATATATTATACGTGACTTCATTATTATATTATATACACCTATATTATCATTATCAGTTATTTCTTTCTATCAATAAAAGTATCGATACTTGTATCAAAACAAGTATCAGATACAAGCATCAGTGACTGTGGCGCCATTTTCTCTTAAGCGCCATTTTCTCTTAAAAATCAGCGTGACGCGGTTTCTCGACCAACATCCCACCCCAAAGTGTCTAACGGGCGCAAAGAAGTATAACTTCAAAAGTTGCGTCTGCCATCTTGGATCTGAAAATAAACGCTAGATTCGAAATCAGGGCCCCTGAAAACCCTTTAAAGGATATGCGACATCATTTTTTGAAAAATAAGGTACGTCAGCCATCTTGGATCTGAAAATAAACACTAAATTCGAAATCAGAGCCCCCGAGAACCATTAAAACGATACCCCACATCAATTTATGAAAGAAAGTGGCGTCTACCATCTTGGATTAAAAAATAATCGCTAGATTCGAAATCAGAGCCCCAAATACCCTTTGAATGATACCCCACATCATTTTATGAAAAAAAGTTGCGTACGCCATCTTGGATCCGAAAATAAACACTATATTCGAAATCAGGGCCCCCGAAAACCATTTAAACGATACGTAACATCATTTTATGAAAAAAAGTTGCGTCCGCCATCTTGTATTTAAAAAATAAACGCTAGATTCGAAATCAGGGTCCCTGAAAACCATTTAAACGATACCCCACATCATTTTATGAAAAAAAGTTTCATCCGCCATCTTGGATCCAAAAATAAACGCTATATTCGAAATCAGAGCCCATAAAAAACCTTTAAACGATACGCGACATCATATTTTGAAAAAAAGTTGCGTCCGCCATCTTGGAATAAAAAATAAACGCTAGATTCGAAATCAGGGCCCCTGAAAACCCTTTAGACGATATGCGACATCATTTTTTGAAAAAAAGTGGTGTCCGCCATCTTGGAATAAAAAATAAACGCTAGATTCTAAATCAGGCCCCCTGAAAACCCTTTAGACGATATGCGACATCATTTTTTGAAAAAAAAGTGATGTCCGCCATCTTGGAATAAAAAATAAACGCAAGATTCGTAATCAGGGCCCTTAAAAACCCTTTAAACGATACCCCACATTATTTAATGAAAAAAAAGGTGCGCCCGCCATTTCGAATTTTAAAAAAATCCATATGCTCTACATGGGAAGAAATTATGTAATGGTGATGATAATTATTTAAAAAAAAAAACAAGAAAAATAATTTGGCATTCTACAAATAGAATATATATCTTTCGGGAATTGTGCGAGTCCATATGCTCCCCATGTCCGCCTCGTAACATAGTGGTAGCGCATTTGGCTACCGTGCATGGGGTCGCGGGTTCGATTCCCGTCAAGATGAAATATTTATTTACATGTTATTTTCATATTAATATTTCATGTGCGATACCTTGGACTGGTACTGAAGCGTAAGACTGATCATCCTACCTTCATGGCTCCCGATGACAAACGGCAAAATTGCGGTTTATCGGGACGGCATTATTTTTTGTTTTCTAATGTTATGTTTATTTTCTCAATAAAGAACACTTCTCCATGTAATAAAATGGTCAATATACACTGTATTGCTGTACCGTTGGGTGCGGATAAGGAAAAGTAGTAATAGCATAAATATAAAGATTCTTGTAGCTGGAAGAAGGAAAAAACTGACACAGAATAATATAAAAACATTAAATTTGTTGTTTTTCTATCAAAAAATATATTTATATTACTAAAAATACTTGATTTTTTCACCAATGGTTAAAACACCTGGTTTGTGTACGTATACGCATTTTAAATTTTAGGACCAACGGACGTGACCTTCCCGTCCGAAAGCCGAATGGCGAATGACTTTTGAATTTTGAATCGGCTACTGATTCGAACAAAATCTTACAATAGTAATTTGTATGAAAAAATCTTCAAAAAAAATAGCGTCTGTTTGACAACGTATTGCGGAAAAACTAAATTGTTTTTTGCCATTATTTTTGATTACAGGATGAATAATTATATTTTTTTAATAAACTGGTATTCTTTTAGAAATGAGGTGTCACTAATAAAGAAACGCCGGCCTAAACGCCACAACGCTATTCGAGAGTTTTTTCATAAAATTCGCGAATTTTTTGTGACGTAATTATAGTACTTAAGAGAAAGATTTTTAATCACAGGAAACATCATTATGTTGAGTAGCAAAAAACATTTTTTTATCATAGAAATATAAGTAATTACACATTTAAAACCCAAAACGCTTCTGTTCAGTATCTTTAAAAAAAACAGCTATTATAGACTATCTCAAAATGTGGTCAAAATAACATAGGTCATCTTAAATGTGCATCGAAAATATTATCCATTCAAAAATTGACTATTTATTACATTGAAATCAACAGTCATGAAAATAATTATTGTTTATCAATACTAAGAATGAGTACCTACCAACTATATACATTTCTAAATAGCTTATGGTAGTATTCTCATTTCATCTTATTTAAACATAAAAATTAATGTGAGATCTCGATTAGACAGATGAAGTTGTTCACTCCGTCGCGCGTCGAATCGAGATCCATGGTCCCTATAGGCACTAGCTAGACTCCTTTTATAGTGACCGAAATTTTGTATGGATAATGAACGCACTAAAAATATGTTGATTATTTGTATTTTTCTATCTTCTACCTTTTAGACGCCCCTATTTTATTTAGAATAATTTATGGAAAAATTCACAAAAATTGCACCATTTTAGGGTTTCCTCAGGGGACCATACAAATGTTCTTTTCTACCAGTTTTCTTTCACTTTTTTTTTAAAATAAGAAAGATCGTTCTGATGTTACTTTTAGAGCTGTGCAGCGTGTGTATTCTACTTTTTTGCCTAAATTGTTGAATTCCGATCTAGGGGCATGTTGATGAAAACATAAATAAAAACTAAATAATGAATAAATTGTCTTCTAAAAATATGAATTGATACCCTTAACACCAAAACACCTACCTCAAATTTTTCAGGCCTTCAATTTTCTTTATACCATTGTTAGATAAGTCTAAGTCAATGATGGACCAGAAATCGCTCAGGTCTTTTATGTATTCAATTTTGTTAAATGAATAGTTCACATGTTTCAAATAGTAGGGACCTAAATACATTGTTTTTTGGCAATAAATAATAAAGTTGATATATGCATTTGATTTGGAACTATTTACTGTATAGCTGCTATACCGTGATCCCTTGACTGTCACTACTTTTTACTACATCCATTTGATAAAACTATGTGGAACGTTATAAGAGGATTGCTTCTAGAAAGATTCAATTTATTGCTAAACATGCAGTTTCTGTATGTTCACCTTTTTAGTTTTAACCAAAAAGGTGTAATATTAATTATAATTATTGTCAATTTGTCAAAAAATATCAGGCATGTTTAAGGCTGTTAAGAGACATGATATGTCTATTATCTATATTATAGATTATGTCTATTATCTATATATAGATATTATAATATAAAATATAAACAGCGGAATCGCTTTCGCTTGACAATGGTTTTTGTCTTAATAATAGTAGTAATAATCCTTCATTAATTTACCCACATTGACCAGTTTTCTGAGGTGCAAAAATATAATATTATGTAAATTATATTGGTCAAAAATCATTCATCACCATTCTTTCATTTAAAATAAAATTGAATCATTTGACACTTGGTTATTGGCTATGATCTTGGACACACAACACACTTCTGAGTTCCATTTCCGGTGTGTGAGACCACAATGATCAAATATGATTTTTTCAAGCCTGGGTTCTGTGTTCCCTTCTGTTATTAGGCCTCCTGATCATATGAGAATGGTTAAAATAAAAAATGAAATCATTATTCTGACACCATTCTGACACAAGTACAAGCCACCTAGAGTTCATTGAAAATAGTTTTACAAATTGGGATACGAGTAATAGCAAATATCATAAGAGATTGCAAAGATTTCCTTTTTCTTTTAAAATATTAATAATAAATTAAAATACATATATTACATAATACATGGAGCCAGGGATCATGGTACGGCAGAATAATGCATGCATTTTTATTTTATGTGTAATTTTACTTACAGTCAAAATCAAAGCAGCAGATAATTATATTGTGTGATACGTTTAAGTGCTTGAGATAAATCAACTTTGTGAGATGTTTAAGTGTTACTAATAAATTATATGATATATCCAAGTACTGTATGAACATATATTTTTCTAGTAATTCAATTTCATACAAACCCTGAAATCAAATTAGATAGTTTTAGATAGATTAGAGATTATAGATTATTTAGATTTAAAAAGGTAATTAGATAGTTTTATAAAGAAGTTAATATCAGGAGCCTATTATCAAATCCTGACCAAGTCCACTTTTAATAATTTCAAGAAAAATGTCAATTTCTGTTGCTGACATCTGAGACAAGTAATGCTTTTATTTATCACTGGGTTAACTTTAATAGAGTAAAATAACAATGGAAAAACATACATCTCTGTAATTTTGCAGTATTTATAACCAGAAATCATGATTTAAATTTGGACTTCACTTATTTTGCCACTTAAACGTGGATTTGACTTGTTTTGAAAATGAGTACGGTGGACTTGACTTATTTTGCTACTGAATAAAGTGGACTTGCCTTGTTTTGTCACAAATGTAAAACATTATATTGGATTATAATGAAGGATCAAAGATGGCGGCGAAAAATACGGTGTTCCTATTGGTTAAAATGGACTTGCCATTTTTTGACACCAAGGTACCCTGGACCTGGCTTTTATTGAAACTAAGTATCATATTCTGTTGTATTTTTACTAAGAAAATAAGCGGACTTGGTGTGTTTTGATAAGAAAACATAAGTTGTAAACGACCCAATGAATATTATAACATCTTAACCTCTAAAATTTTAAAAATGGACTTGGATAGGATTTGATACTAGACTCCTGATATGAAATAGCCAAGCAATATTACTTAGGCCAGCTGTTATTTTTTCAATAGTCAATAGACCTCGAGTTTCATCATTATCAATATCAAACCTCTATACTGCTTTCCTGAATAGGCCTTATGACAGGAAAAATCGTATACTTGTCTCAAATCCCAGTTAAAATCAGCCAAAAAGCACTGATGCATACGGTACAACTGTAAATATAGATATGTAATTTAAAATAACAATATTTCTGTATACGTATATATGGCCTAAAATTGAAAAAAGTATGATTTTAATGTAAGTACCTCTCTTTTTTTAAATTCAACTGATTTATCCAATGCGACGAGATCATCATAATCATTTTTGAAGGATGATGTGAGACTGACTTCTTTAACTACCACTAAATAACGTTACTTGTAACATTGATAATGTATTTTAATTCTTCTGAATGTGCTTCTTTCAACTTGAAACGAAACGGGTTTCGTATGGTTCTGTTTCATTTGGATACAATTAAAACAATTTGACATCAATGTATAGTATAATTTAGTCCAAAATTGACAGTTTAAAAAAAAAAAAATGAAAAAGAAACTGTTTTGTTTTATAATATGCATTTTGAAAAGGAATCAGAGGGGCACCACAATCAACAATGTGACACCTACCTAGTACCTACCTGAATTATAAAAAATACCTTATTTTTTAACCTCCTAGGAGTCCTAGGACCCCCGGTTAATTTTTTTTACATTATTATGTAACTTTTATTAAGTTCACCCCTGAGGCGACAGTACATATTTTTGTACTTAATGTTCAAGTTCATGTTGTACCATGATAGTTGAGTTGGAACTTGGACCCCATATACATTTTTTTGTACAAAAATCGTGCCCTTTTACATACCTACCGTTCATACACTTTAAAATATTGTCACACCTAAAACTAAAATTTTGTCGAGTGTGTCCGGGACTGACAGCAAATATTATTATTATTTACAAAAAATGTACAAGGGCTGTCTAGCACTTCGACGTCTGAAAAACCTGGGTCCTACGAGGATAAATATGGTATTAGAGACAAATACACTCGAGTTCTACGCAGTGCCAAAGTTTGAGTTTGTGGTCATGACATGGTTAATAAGTACAGTTTTTTCTTTATTTATGTTGTTTTGACAAACTTTATTTAGATTCTGATTCATATAAAATAAAGTTCATTTAATATTATTCGTTCGATTCCCGTAGGGGGTCAACATGAAATACACCGTTTCCCACGATGAGACCGCGAAACTCCAGAGGGTGATTATTCACGATATTCTGAGAAAAAAATCTTATAAAGTTTTTCAAAAAAACTCAATTCTAATTTCTTAAAAAATGATTAAAATATGAATAAAAATTCACGCGTGTAATACCGTCCATTTTGAACTGGCTAACACCACGTGACCTGCACCAATTTCAGATATGAAATTCGAATTTTGAATGTCCGCACAAGGCAAGGCGTTCCGGTGACCAGATCGGAACCCCCACTCCTCCCCGCCCCACCGCCACCCCGCCACCGCCGCACCGCTAGCATTTCAAACAGAAGCCAGTATTACATTAGTCGCTTTTTATTAATACTTTTTTTTAAATTAATTATTAAAAATGCCGGATCAAAAAACTTTTTTTTTAAATACCATGAACAATCACCCTCCGGAGTTTCGCGGTCTCATCGTGGGACACGGTGTATTTATTTACATGTGGTTTTCAAATTAATATTTCATGTTTGATACTAAATACTAATTGATAATAAAATGATCAAGATACGATGCACTTGGTGTACCAATGCAGTGCCCTATGCACCATTGGGTGCGGATAAGGGAAAGTAATAGTAATATTATGAATACCATATAAATACATAATATTATTTTGTAGCAATAGAAACACCACAATTTGTAAAACGTTATTGCTTTATTAATGTCAATATAATAATTTAAAATAAAAAAAAATCAACATGATAACTATCAATCAACAAATAAACAATACAATGTACCTATAAAACATTCAAATAAAACTTTAAATATTTAGTAATAACATAAAATAATTTTAATCTTTGGTATGCAACATTTTATAATATTCACACCTATTTATCTACTTACATTAAGTTTCTACAGTATGTAGTAATAATATATTTCTTAAACTAGGAAAACTTTACATAGAATTTTATAGAGGAATCTGTTTAATACTTTGGTACTATTAAAGTAGAATTGTGTTCAGATGTTGAAAAATATATTCCCTTTGTTCTGTAAAAACCATAACAATGTATAAAAAGAATAAAATTATACATTCAGCCATGCAGAACCTAAACCGCAGTAAGAGAAAATATATATATATTGGCTTTAACTTATCTACAGGCCCATGTTGGGCAGAGTTTCCTTTATAGCTAATACCATGGGCCCTCTGGTCAAGTTGATATTTTTACTTCAGTTTAGGTTCTGCATGGCAGAATTGTCCAGTGTTAAAAGCTGCTTCACATATTTATTATTACGATTTTTAGCTCATAATGTTATGTGTAAATATTTATTATTGTAAATGTTAAAAAATCAGGCAAAAGTACAAGATTTTTGTTTGATTCTTCATTTTAAAAATCACTATACTATTTTATTGTTTCTCTGCAGCAATCAGCAGAGTGTATAATGTTTAATATATAATATATATCTGTAAGATTTTTGCCTTTCAAATATCCTTTTTTTAAATGACCTAAAAGTTTAATAGAAAATGATTCTGACATTAAAATAAATAAGACATATTATATTTTTTATCAATACACAGTGGGTTAAAATTAGAGCACTCAGGGTGAGCATAGGTTCTTTGTGGCATCACACTACCATTTTATATCTTTAAATAAACAATATTGAAAAGTATTGCGCATAATATATTTTTTAGTACCAAGTGTTGTGTAGGATCTGATGGGTCAAACGTCTAAATAACTAGACGCCCAGAGCTACAGGGAGACTTGTAGAAGGACCTTCAAGATGATGGTCAGATAATATAAAAAGTACTGCAGGATCATGAGATAGCCCAAGACAGATTACTACGGTAGGGCTGCTTTGTCCAAATGTCCATCACTGGATAACTAATGGATGTTTAAGAAGCAGAAGAAGAAGACCAAGCGATAAGACAGTAAAAGCAAAAACACACTGCATTTAAACGTCTGTAGTCTGTACAAATAAATGACAATCTCCAAGGTATTATACCAACATGAGCACACTGTTCAGTATGTCATTATAATTATTAACCAGTACTTGATAATGGCAACAAAGTTAACCACCAATATCTAAATTAATAAGCTCCATCGATGTGAATCTATTGTAATAAAAGGATTTTGGACAAACACCATGACTTTATATACCTATCCAGACCAGACCATGGATCCTTACAGTCAGTAACATTAGTAATTATTTTGGTTGATGACTTTATTTCATTCTACTACTATTAATACTCTCCCTTATCCGCAGCCAATGGTGCATAGGGCATTTTTGTACTCCCAATAACATAGATCCTCTCTGTGTAGATAAGAGCATTATATTTTTGCCTTTACTGCATTATGGCAGCATAACAAACACTCAAGTTTTCATTTTAATTCTAATCTAAAAGTAGTAATCACTAACCAGATAATAAATAATAACTCTTAGCTGGAAACCGCAAGATATCACAGTGTATCATTGATAGTATATTTCATCAGCGTTATATATATTTTGTGCAAGATTATATATAAATAAACAAAAAACAAAAATATAAAATTATTGACACATTGACACATAATAAACAAGCAACAAAATATCATATTATATCCTATTTAAATGATTAAGTATCTTTTAATTTTATCAAATTCGTTTATTAACATTTCTTTATGATTATCTAGTTAATTTATATTTTTTTTAGAGTATTTCATACATTTTAATTTTTTTTCGCTATTAAATATTTAGTTTTTATATGCTATCATTACCATAAAACATTATTTTTTTAAACAGTTGATGGATATGGAGATGAGACAGTAGTAACAAAATCATCGCCAATCTTTACTGAAGATCATGAACTTCGTGCGGTATGATTGGCAATTTTTGCGTAGGTACAGTCAAACACATTTACAACACTAAACACAAACTCGTCTATTGCGACGATTTCTGTGTCAACTTCATGATCTGCATTAAAGATTGGCGAGTATTATACCTACCTAAACTTATTATTGAGCTGGGTATGAATGTCAGTGATCTTAAGTAATGTTTATTAAATATTAATAAAAAGTGTAATAAATTATCAAAATGTAGGAAAACCACATAATTCGTTTTACCTTTGTAAAAATCAGTAGCTAATGATTCTCACTAATAATAAACCAATAGAATTTAATAAAATTGATTGGGAGTGTTTTATATTACCCTTTAAAGATTAGAACATTGAGCAGGGGATATCTCTATTATAATGTTTAAAAATTAATTTTTCCCCAGTACAAATGACTTGGGTTTGAAACATTTTCAAAGATGAGTCAGTACCTAATAACAAAAATACACAAACTTTAGGAGAAAACCCTGCTTTTGTAGGAAATTCAGGTAATTATGACATAGGTTAGTGAGTTAGTATTTAGCTATGCCTTAGGTGAGAAGTTTACCTATACTCTGTACCTATCTATACCCATAAAATCAATTGTATATTTCCATCTATAAAATAAAGTTTTTGAGTTGATTGATTGAAAAGAGAATTCATTAAATAATACAAAATAAATAATTAATTACAATTTTTCTACTAGGTAGATCATTATTTTTAATTTTATGAATCATTGATTATACATTTTTTTATGGTCCCATGGGACATTAATAAATTTTTATTACTTACTAACATTAATTTAATTGACAATTGATGCTAGTAATGTGTGAAGTAAGTACAATATTTAATTATTTAATTAAAGGAACAATTTATAATACATATTTATTAGATAAAGTATCTATTTACCTTAGGGGATTAAGACATTTATCAATTCCTCATTAAACAGTTCAAAACATTTAGAAATTAACTAGTTATATATTTTGTTAGATTTTTACAAAATTACCTACTAAACTATACAATTTTAACGCCAATAATTAGATAATAAAATATATTTTTATTAATAAAAATAACAAAAATAACATGAATATAAAGTAAGTAAGTAATAAGAAAAAAAATCATCAGAAGCGCATCAATCAAGAGGACCCAGGTTCGTGTCTTTGAGCATACGAATGTTTTAAGAATATTTGATTTGATGAATTCATAATGTAACTGTAATGTTAATATTTTTCATTATGTACGTACTGTTTTGTAATGTTTTTAAACAGCATTAAATGAAATCAGATTAATTTTGTTAATCAATTTACTTGTTAGTTAATGTAAACTTGTGTGATAATTAATGTATTTATCGATTTAAAAAAATCTTAGACTAACCGTGTTTAAATTAGGTAATACTGATGACTGATTTCTTGATAGGTAGATTGGATAGGATAGATTGACTTTCATCCACATTATTTAGAAAGGCAAACATTTTTATTGTTTAATCTTGATATATTAACACCCGTTGACTGTCTTTACATTAGCCAATAGAAAAAAATCGACCGAGAAAAAGAGTAAAAAAAAGACAATTTTAAAAATTGCAAATTAGTACAGGTCGCGTCATGTAAAAAGAACGCTGGCGCTCAAGCTGCGCATTAGGCGATTATCGGGTCTTATTTGGGACGCGGGTGTGGCGGGTTACATGCGCAAACACACCCTCTCCACTTTCTTCCCAGCGTTCTTTTTACATGACGCGACCTATAAGAGTGTAAACTTCAATTATTACACTAAAATACGCGCAAAACAGCTCACCTCGACCACCGCAGAAATACTTTCCTCAACAAAATGAGTTGAATAGGAAGTCATGGTGTTTCATTTGAGTA
>JAGVSP010002326.1:0-58247 GCA_022494985.1 Micrasema minimum | reverse complement strand
AATATAAGCAATCGGCCAGCAGCCCCTGTGAATTTTCTCAAACCATATCCACGTCCTGATGCAAACTTAGTCATGGCGGATTGTCACCAGTAGACATCCAGAATAACGGAAAACCTGATGTCTTTAAAATAAGATAAGCATTTTAACGGTCCATGAAATATTTTGTAGTACATATTTATATTATATATATGGGCCACCCAGCAAAACCATCCCTTGATGATTCTTGACATGTCCGTTACACTTAACTCTATGCATTGCCTTGCATTCTCGCTTTATGATTTCATTTTTTTAATGTAATGGTTATTTTATTTTCTAAAAAACTAACTAACTAACCATCACGCCATTTCCCCGTAGGAGTAAGCAGAGAGGATAGAACGCCATACCACTCTGTCCTGACAGACTTCCATTGCTTCCTCTACATTCATACAACTTCTCATGCACATACGCCGATTATTTCGACTTTTCACATTTCCACTTTTAAGTACTTGTCGTACTTGGTCATGCCATGTCTTTCTCGGCCTTTTTCGGCTTCTAAATCCTGGCAAACTTGCATTTAAACTTACTTTTAACCGTTCTTTCATCACGCATTCGCTCTACATGACCAAACCATCGTAAAAGCCCTTTCTTAATTTTGTCGATAATGCTTATATCTTATTTTTATTTTGTAATAATATGCTGGAATAAAGTAAAGCGTTTGTGAGAAAAAAGAAGTAACATTAATTTACACAACACCTACAGGTATTTCATAATCAGTTAAGTTCCTGAATTAATTTCGTAAATCGGAATGGCAGATAATATAAAAATGATTAAATACGTTATATAAAAAGATAAAAGGTGTGCTTAACGAATCGGTGGAATTCAGTTCATTATTTTCGAATTATTGTCTGTTATGTTTTAGGGAAATCCGTCAAAGGTCAGAATTTAGGCAACCTTTTATCCAGATAACGATAAAAAATTCAGTTTCGGGTATTATTTAAAATTGTAATTGTAATGATTTTTGCATATTCACTTATCTTTTCATTTGTTCAAATTTTTATGATATTGAAAATAATGTCATAAAGCGGTTTTTGGTTTTAATTTTGAATATGTGGCAGAACTTGCATTTGCTGTATTCGAAATATGTCAAACTGTTTGATGATAATAGCAATCCCATCCAATTTCCGGCTAGCCTTTGAGGGTCCAGTAGCTCAATCACAGATAATAGTCGACGTGCTTAAAAACGTGCTAAGCATTTGACCGATCACAATGAACATACGTTCATATCACGGTCGCGTTGCCAAGCACCATAGACAAAAGGCATACATTTTTTTAATATTTTTTTTTCGGGATACAAACAGATGTACAGGTAAAACATAATATAATTAAAACTAATAATTAACAATAACATGCCTGCCTTCCAATTAATCCGCGGGTAGCTTTAAACAGTTAAAAGAATCAACTTATAATGTAAATAAATATTTGTCATCTTAAGTCTGTAAGTTTTTGATTTCGTTACATTGACAAATGTTTCGTTTTATTGCTTTCTCAAATTGATTTAAAGCAAATAAATGGGCATGATTTAAATTGTGCACAAACAATTAAAACTCTATAAAACTAAATAATTTTAAAAACAACATTTTTTTAAAATGAATACAAATACTTGTAGACAAATTACTGGATTATACCCATGCTGGCTGATACCCAGATATTATTGATATCCTAACAGAGACAGAGAGAAACTCTGGAAACGAATGTGGGTTATCTAGGCGTTTACAGGGGCTTATGACCTGTCATTGGCTGGGTTAAGTGCCACTTGACGTACTACAACATTCCCCATTCCGCCCATCATCTGATAACCATATATGACAAATTTTGGCCTTGATAACCCACATTCGTTTCCAGAGTTTCTATGTCTCTGTTGGGATATCAATAATATTAAAATTATTTTACTTTACTTACAGTTTTGGCGTATTTTCCATATTTAAAGCGGTAATTAATAATCCCGATCGATAACTTTGAACGGATGTTCCATTGTGATCGCGAAAACGTTAAACATCCGTGGTGAGAAATCGTTATCACGTCGCTTAATAGCACGTCTATAGTCATCTGTGATTGAGCTACTGGCTGCCTCCAAGAACCGTCTCCTCTCGCGCCTGTCTCCGGTTACTTCGTTCTTGTTTCTAATTCTTAAGGATGCTGTGTTCTTCTCCACACAATCCAATCACCTTAATTTAGGTCTCCCGATTCTCCTCCGACCCATTAGTTCATAGATCATGAACCAGTTAGGTGGTCGGATGTATGATAATACAGCTGCCACAATATAAGAATCAACGTGGCATAATAATATCTTACTACTTTCCTTTCCCAATGGTGCATAGAGCACTGCGTTGGTACACCAAATGCAGTATATCTTGATAATTTTATTACATGAAGTTATGATGATCAGTCTTACGTTTCAGATTCAGAATATCTAAACTTGAGCAATAAATAAAACAAAGTGTTTTTAAGTCAACAGTAATTTAGGTGTAATTCCATTCAAAATTCAGGAATTTAACAATGCGAGACTTTCAATAAAATATAATTTAATCTTTCGGGTTCCAAATACAGATATTTTAAACAAGGATCTAGATAATATAAGTAGCTATAAGAAATATCATTAATTCCTTTAGATGTTATGTTTAAAAACACTTTAAATGAGAAATCTTATACTCTTACAAACCGTTACGGAAAAACTATTACCTATATTTTATTCATAGAAAAATTGTATAAGTTAGCATAACTTGAGAATTTGTATTATTTTATAGTGAATAAAACATTTGTTCGGAATACGAATAAAGACTGGATATCAATTATTCCCTGAGGAAAACTTTGTGATTCTTGCATTTTCTCAGAGAAGATGACTTTGATCTACAAGTGAACGTCATCAAGAATATTAAGTAAACAGAATTAAATTAAAATGCCGTATAAACTCATTTGAAACTATGAGAGGAAGTTTTTTAAAACCATTTTTTTTGTAGTTCGTACAGAACGTTTTGTAAGTTCTCAATTAAATTTGTTACTTTTCAATTTATAAAATACGAATGCCTACCTCATAAAACAATTAAATAATTAAACATTAAGTCGTATCAAATGGATAAAATAGTGTTTTTTCATAAAATGCGAACAAAATTAATACATGCTTGTGGTAGCATGTTTGTAAGTGATTTTGCAGGTATAGTGAAATTTAATAACAAAAAGTGACACTTAAAAGCTAAAAATATGTTTTATACAAGGTTAGTTAAACAAAAATATTTATCAGAACGCTTTTTTTTACACTATGAACCGACGCAAATTTATTTTGATATCAAACTAGGATAAAATGCATCATAACATAATGACACCACACGGAATTTAAAACCAATAAATATATTAATAAAAAAACAAACTAAAATTTAAGGAAATAAATGTAAGCGTGCCTATTAACCTGCAAAGTATCTGACTTATTTTACAATATACAAATGTTTCACAACATCGAAACATAAAACATCTACAAATCGTATGATGTTTACCTTTTAAAAATATTACAATGTACTCATAAAGTGAAAATATCATTAATTCATAATTGAAATCACATAAATAAAAACCATCAAAGAACAAATTTTCAATTCGCAATCGTCGCAAGCTTTGTTTTTTAATTGCCTTTTTATAATTCCAAATATGAGGCCGTTAATCAAACGATTTTCGAACGCCTCGGGCAAAAGCTTCTATAAAAAGCCTGAAAATATTCGAACCAATTTTCAGAAATTTTCAGGATATTCAGCCTTCAGAATGTGTTAGTATTACAAATTGCAATCCCACAACTTACGTAATTTGAATCCCGCGTGATCGAGGGATCTCTACATGGTCATTTTGACGTTTAATATAATGCAAAAGTTTAATAAAGTGTAAAATACATGTATTGTATAAATATTATTTGACTAAGAAACGAAATCAAATCAAATGAAAGTTAAATTAATTCTATTTGTAAAAAAAAACTTGTCATATATACTTCAAACTATTTTGTGACTGAAAACTTGTATTAAATAACAGATTTTTTTGAAAATTAATTCTACGAAAACAAAAATAACGAGTTGCCCTTTTTTTCATTTTTCAGGATAATTCGTTATGGCAGTAAAATAAAAATGATAAGCAATAGTTTACAGTACACAAATTCTATGGCTAGCCAGTTTTTATTTCATTATATCTTCATTTTATATATTTTTTTTAAAAACCCCATTTTGCAGCCACGTTTTGTGTACGCCGCCTGCGCTGCCGTCGCTTAATTATTGATCATATGCAATAAGTTTGATCAATCACGAGTTTTTTATGCGTAGTACTCCTTTTAAAAAAGCATGCTATCCCAATATCCTTGTACCGCACTTTCATATAATTGTTATGAAGATAGATATAAACTACGTATGAACAAATTGATATGGTGAACTAGTCGATATGATACGACGAATGTAGATAAAACTGGGATTAAAAGAATGACTTATGATATGGCATGATAGTAGTCCAATTTACGTGATTGATCGGTTCATTACGGAGTTAATCATTTTCTCGATATTTATACTGTTACGGGTTTTTACTAGTACTTACGAGTATTTGTGATAAAAAATACAATGCAAATTGCTTTTAAATATCTACTACAACAAGGAAACTAAATTGGCAGCTTATAATGGAGTCCTGGTACCAACCCCTATATAATATGGGAAGCGATGCATGTTGTTGGAAAAAGCGGGACGACAGTGGATTGAATCCACACATTCGTATTTCAACAGCATTTAATCTACTTTCGCTCCATGCTTTGCTTTCATACATTAAAGTTGGTACCAGGACTCTATTATGAACTGCTAATTTAGCATCTTGCGATACACTTATTTGCTACCACAGACTTAAACTATGTTACTGGCATTGACCCTCCTTTCAATATCCTTGTCCATATTTCCATCTCTAGTAAACATACCACCCATTTATACTAATTCCTCGACCTGATTTAAACTATTTCCATTTGCTACAATCTTATATTTAGTCATATTTACATTTCTTTCAAAAACCGTGACATTCGACTTTTGCATATTCATTACAAAATCGCCCTTCTTGCACACATCGTCAACCTCTGTAACCAAGGACTGCAATTCTTCTTCGCTCTCAGCAAGAAGCACTGCGTCATCGGCGTACAAAAGGCAACTAACAATCATACCACTCATTCTCGCTCGCACACCCATATTTTTCAACTCTTTCATACATTTATCCATGTATATGTTGAATAACCACGGCGACGACACACATCCTCCTCAAAACGAGGCATATAATGAATTTACTAGTGTTTTTAAAATAACAATTATTTCCTTTTTGAAACAGTTGAAAGGGGTAAATTGATTAATCCGGACTTTTACAAATAAACACCAATTGAATAAACCAAATCGACGGTGGAAAGGGAAAAGTTACCAAGTGACATAATAAATGCAAAGAAAAATGATACATAGTGACATAATATTATTATGTTGCTTGGTACCTTTTTCCTTTGCACATATTATGTCGCTTGGTAACATTTTCCTTTCAACCTTTGAAATAATATAATTCACAACAACACTATATTTTCGGTATTTTCTCTAGCTGTCCAAATCAAATAAAAAATTAGGAACAAAATAAACACCATTAAAAATACATTTTAGTAAGGCTTAGAATTACTATCCGTTTTCCTCGTGATGTAATGAATAACGCATTGAGCTAACATACATGAGGTCGCGTGTTCGATTCCCGACAGGGTCAATATGTAAAATATATGTAATGCAGTTCTTCATTTAAAAATATTTCATCATTTTATAAATCGTTTTTTTTATATCTGTTGCTGCCGTTTGAAGCTCTTTCACCTTATTTTAAAATTAAAGTCTGCTACTAAACATAATTAGGTGAAATAAATAAACATGCATGGCTGAGATAAGCATTATCGACAAAATTAAGAAAGGTCTTTTACGTTGGTTCGGTCATGTAGAGCGAATTGATGATGAAAGAACGGCTAAAATACGACTGTGCCTGATGCGACTGTGCCTGGATGTAGAAGTCAAGAAAGGCCGAGAAAGACATGGCATGATCAAGTAAAACAAGTTTTTGAAAGTGGGCATGTAAAAAGTCGGAATAATCGACGTGCGTGCATGAGAAGATTGTGGCGGGCAACAATGACGTCACGCGCCGACGCCGCCGCCGACAATGACGCGACGAGGGGGAAGACGAACACGTACGAAGGCGTACGAACTTACGACGAGAATCCTTTCGGCTCGCCTCGTGATCGCACGCGTCTCTAAGGCACATTATTCCCGCCAACTTTCGAGAATTTAAAATCATTGTTTTATTAGCCATTCTTCAACATTCTTTTTCATTCATTTAAGTGTTAGCATCAGTAGTTAGTTTTTGTGAATAAACCATTGTAAAAAACGTAAGTACCTGTTTTACTCTCTCTCTTTCTGTGCACCCACATCAATCTGTACTACTTAATTGGCCACCAACTAGGTGACACCAAAAGATGTATGAATGTGGAGGAAGCAAGAGAAGTGGCGTGGCGTTCTATCCTCTCTGTCTACCCCTTCCGAGAAATGGCGTGATGGTTAGTTAGTTAGTAAGTTAAACTTATCACTGTATACTTATCAGAACAAAAGATGAATAATATTTAAATTTTCACAACTTCTCATCTACAACAAAAATCTTCCTTAGCGAAAAAAAATCCCTATACCCCATACCCCGTGAAATGTTACCATAGTGATAAAATTCTGGAAATAAGAGAAGTGTCCGTTCCAGTAATTAACTGCCACGTGACCTGTGACGTCATGCGAGAGGGTCGGAGGGTGGGGCTAAGGGGTCCTGTGAGCCTGAGAGCCTTACGCCTACCACATACGGTATTTACCTACCTGGGGGAATCCGCCCCACAGATGGTAATCAAAGGACACCCGAATCGTCATGTGGACGCCAATAATTAGCTCGGAGACTGATGGGAACTTGACATTTGACACTAGCTTTCTTTACCTCCTGAAACCCGGGTAAACAGGTATTAGCAATCTCAATATAAATTGAAATATCTGGATGAATAAAAAGTAAATGAAAAACTTTTGGCTGTCTGTAAAGTCGGTTTACGGACGATAATTTTACGTGATAACGTCATAAGAAAACATTGATGAAAAATAGCATACTTTTATAATTTGAATTAAATTATTATTACCGAATTAACATTATTTTGTATAATACAAAGCAGGAGTTAATTGAAAATTTCAATTTTTTCCATAAATTATCATTTTTTTGCATTCGTTAATTTCACTTTCACTTTGTAGCTTGTGTGCTGCTGCTGTCATGCTGCCCTTCTACTCGGACGCATCGGCTGATGGAGTGGAAGAGAGATAGATGCGTCACAAACCGAACGCTTAGGCCGATCGTGCCTCTCTATCGCTTGTTCCGCGCTCTCGCTTGCACACTCGGCTCAGGCGGAACGTGACAATGAGTCATGTTTTTCCGTGTTTGCAGCCGGCGTTCATCGATTTATTGGACGTTATAACGTCAAAAGTCAGAATCTGTACAGTCTGCTGGTATTTTTTGCTCTACAAAAGGTGGAGAGTAAACAGTTTTCATATAATATACCTAAACCCAAAGTATCTAATAAAATCCAAGTTTCCGACCTTGGGGGGCGGACGCGCGAGCCGCCATCTTAAATTGAATGTGCCAAAATATATTTTTTTTTTAGCTAATCAATTAAGCCTAAAAATATGAAAGTAAAGTAGGTATAAAGGAAATAAAATTACCAACAGCTTTTACATAATGTAAGTTCCTACGTGTTTATTCTGTAAGTCTTGCATGTAAAAAGTTATATGCGATAGAAGAAAATATATTTTATTCTAAACTTAGCTTGTAGTCTCGTCTGTTTGCTCTACAAAATGTGAAGTAAAAATGGTTTTGAATTTTATTTTAAATGGACCAATTAAACATTCAAAATATTAACTTTATTTTACTCCCGACCTGTTTTAATACAGACGCATTGATTTTAGAAGTGTAAATTTTTAATAATTAACGTAGCTATAAGTAATCCGTTTATTACGAAGTAGGTGTAATAATACCTTAAACTACACTTTATTTCTAATTTAAATTTATCGACCGGATATAGAAAAGCGATAAATTATTTATGTAAATCATTATTTGGAGCTTAATGCGTTAATTTACGTTGTTTGCGGTAAACGTGACCTTGGTAATAATGTAGGAAATAGTAACTATTGAGCCTGAGCATTAATCCTACAGAAATACATTTTATTCAGTTTAACTAATTTAGATAATTTGAATGAATAAGTTTTAAACTTTTCGGGAATAAATATGAAACGTATTGGTAAGAATTCTCTTTGTTTTGTTCGTAAATTTTGCCGTATATTTTATTGAAATCTTTTTTACGATACGAAATTGATAAATACATACAGCATCCCTTATCTCTTTCGCCAACTCATTGAACATCTTAAGTCTAATTTGACAACTCAACAGAGACGAGAAACTTGGAAGGGAATATGGATATCTAGGCGTTTACAGGGCTTATGACCTGTCATTGGCTGGGTTAAGTGGCCACTTGATGTATTACAACATTCCCCATTTCACCTAGTATTTGATATCCATATCTGCCAATATACAGTAAAATGGCGCGATGCATCACATGTGAACTCTCTGTCATCCATTGAGAAAATTGCTAAAATTGCCATTTTACTGTATATTGGCAGATATGGATATCAAATACTAGGTGAAATGGGGAATGTTGTAATACATCAAGTGGCCACTTAACCCAGCCAATGACAGGTCATAAGCCCTGTAAACGCCTAGATATCCATATTCCCTTCCAAGTTTCTCGTCTCTGTTGAGATGTCAAATTGTAATTATTAGCCCGTAATGGGTGAAATCCAGTTTTTGTCTACAAGTATTTGGACACACTCAAAATGTTGTTTATCTTAAGTCTATTTTAATGCAAATTGTTCTGAGATGCCTTGATCCTAGACACATAGGTGTGTTGTGAAAAGCAAGTTCTCCCACAAACAATATTACCTATCTCATACACCGTTAGGCCATTAGTTCCCAAACTAATGTTTGATTTAGCAAATCCTTGCCTAACGAGGTTGCAGGATAATGGGTAACCAAACAACGTTTATCTTGACCCTTGCTTACCTTAATCTTATCATTAAATTTAACTTTGGTAAGCTGCAGGTTGTAATTAATAAATGCACTCAAAGTTTAGAAGGAAATCCGTTGAACTCACTAAATAAGAATAATGAACCCTAGCGATGGCAATAAGAAAACTGTGTAGATAACACACCAAGTCATAAAGGTTCAGTTTAACCGCAACACCCATAAGTATAACACCAGAATTCAAAATAACTTAAAGACAGTCAATAGATCAAAGACATGTACTCAGAACAGCATAATGTACAAAGGATTCTAAAGGTATAATGAACTACCTGAGACTGTCAAACAAATAAACGGATTAAATGAATTCAGAAGGAACCTTAGTAAAATACTAATGTAATATAGCAAAGTTCTGAGCCATACATTTTGGATACCACAATAATAACGTATTGCAGTTATATCAAGAATAGCGTATTGCAGTTACCTTATTCAACCAGGAATCATGAGGTTTACATTTGGAATGGTAACAAGAATAGAACCACTTGCTGGAATATTCGTAAGAGATTTTATTTCTTACACTATACACCGTTTCCCACGATGAGACCGCGAAACTCCAGAGGGTGATTATTCATGATATTCTGAGAAAAAAATCTTAACAAAGTTTTTCAAAAAACTCAATTCTAATTTCTTAAAAAAATGATTAAAATATGAATAAAAATTCACGCGTGTAATACCGTCCATTTTTGAACTGGCTAACACCACGTGACCTGCACCAATTTCAGATATGAAATTCGAATTTTGAATGTTCGCACAAGGCAAGGCGTTCGGACCCCCACTCCTCCCCGCCCACCGCCACCCCGCCACCGCTAGCATTTCAAACAGAAGCCAGTATTACATAGTCGCTTTTTATTAATACTTTTTTTTTTATTAATTATTAAAAATGCCCGGATCAAAAAACTTTATAAGGATTTTTTTCTCAGAATACCATGAACAATCACCCTCCGGAGTTTCGCGGTCTCATCGTGGGACACGGTGTATATACAAAATTAAGATATTTGACCTATTAAAACATAAAAAGCATATTTGTGATCAGTTATAAATATTTAGTTTTTTTTTAATGTATTATATTAGCTGTAAGAGTTTTTTTTTTTATAGCTAAATAAAAATGTACGAACAAAAACAAACTAATCTAATCATAATTCTGATTTATCTATTGTTCAGTTGAAAAGGTGTCTTTTATCATAAATCGATTTTATTTGGGTTTATTAAGGACATTTGAGTAAAAATCAGTACATACATATAGCAGGTACCATAAGTAGGTAGGTACCCTGTATAGGTACCTGATTTCTTTTGCATTATTTTCTATTATTACGTTAAAGTGTCATATTATAGTTATTACATTATTTAATGTAGGTAAATTTGAGAACCATCAATTCTTGTAACGTAAATAATTAAAATGGTCGTTTGTTAAAAGTTAAAATAATCGGCGTGCGTTTATGAGAAAATGTATGAATGTGAAGGAATCAAAGGAAGTGTACCAGGGTAGAACGGTGTAGCGTTTTATCCACCCTGCCTACCCGTTAGAAGAAATTGCATGATGATTTGTTAGTTAGTAAAATAATACTTAACTCAGTTACGTATTTGTAAATATTTCATTTTTTTCAGCTTTCCTGAAACTACTGAAACTCTCGATATATCATCTATAGCGGAAATTAAAAATAAGAATTTAATATAAAGGCAATCGGAAACGTTCGTGGCTCGGGGGAGGAAATGGGAGAACAATAGTTATTACACATCCAAGATTGCTTTGCTAAGGGACTATTATTTCAACTAAGATTGAACGCAATACAAGAAAAGGAAAAATCTAAGGACATGGCATAAAAAAACAGAAATCTATTATCTTTAAAAATGCAAAACTGTTATAATATGTTAAAATTTAATTTTATTCAAATATTAATTGCACTTTGGGGGCGGGAGAAGTTACTGACAATTATCTCCAATTTCTAATTAATAATTATTAGCCAACTAAGCAAGGGTGAACGAAAAATGGACTTCTGGTGATTTTGTACATTATGGGTTGTTTTAAAACTATTTAACCATCATCATCATCATCATACCATATCCGCTCCCTATGTGGAGTATATGGAATCCACAAACTGCCTCCAGACCAAGCGATCGGCCGCTAGCTCCCGTGCATCCTCCCAAGTCAAGTCCACGTCCCGCAGCTCTGACGCAAACTGCCGACGAATTGTCAACATTAACCAAAGTAATGGAAAAATAACCCAGGAAAAAAATTAATCCAGAGTTATCTTTTTTTATTCACTTATACCTAAAACTGGGGCTTTTTGTATACCATAATGTATTATAAGGTGTCCTTGAATACATATATTAGGTCCTTACATATGAAATTGGCGTTTTGTATGGGAGGAACATAAAGTTGATTTTTTTTTAATATAATATATTTATTTAATCAAAGTATGTACCATTGCTATCTATGCACTTTTGCCATCTCATAGGTAGTTCATCGATCCCTTTACTAAAAAAACCATTCGGATCAATAAAATCTTTGAAGTCGGTTTGGACTGCCCCCTCGGAGTTGAATTTTTTCCCTTGCAAGAAGTTATCCAAATTTCGAAAAAAATAGTAATCTGTTGGGGCAAGGTCTGGAGAGTACGGTGGATGTCTTAGACATTCCAATTGAAGCTCTTCTAATTTGGTAGCTGAGTAATGCAACGCAGCAGTCAACACGCGTTTGTTGATTTGCTTCACTCAATTCGTGAGGTACCCACCTTTCAAGCTTTTTCACCTTCTCAATTAGCTTCAAGTGGTTTAAAACAGTTTTATCACTAACACCGCAGCCTGCATCTAACTCGGACGTGGTTTGCGATGGATCCGCGCTTCCACAATAGCCTTCAATTCTTCATTATCAACTTTGGTCTCCGGCCGTCCACGGGTTTGTTTCTGCAGGTCGAAATTTCCAGAACGAAAACGTTGGAACCAAAAACGCACCGTGTTTTCTTTTGCGGCACCGTTGCCATACACATCATTAATCCTTCGAGCCGTTTCTGCAGCACTGGTGCCACGGTGGAACTCGTACTCGTAAATAACGCGATATTTCAAGTTTTCCATTTTGTAAAACTGAGTGACGCAAAGAAAAAAGACAATTGAGGAAAAAAACAAATGAATTATAATTTTCGAAACACAAATACTTGAGTAAATAGCTGTATAAATTTGAATTTGGAATTCTTAACCAAAGAGAAGATATTTGAGATCAAAGTTGCCAGTACGGCAAAACGCCAATTTCATATGTAAGGACCAAATATTAATAATTATTATCACCCAAAGATCATTTTTTGTTTAGCGTAAAAATAGCAAATTTACGTATTTCCCAACTCCCACAAAAATACGAAATCACGAAAGATGCTTAGTAAAATAGAAACACTATTGTGTAAAAACCAATTTAATGTAATCTAAAATCATGTACTCGACTACAACACAAATAGTTTATTTCTTGTTAAAAAATTATTGTGATTCTAGGTCAGTTTGCTATCCTCAAATAAAATAAAATAAAATAAATTGTACTCACTAACTCGTTAACTCGTTGTACTCGTTAACTTTCGTATACAGGCACACTAACAAATGAAAAGCTTCTAGAATCATGTAGAAAGAAGGGTAAAAGTAGTACCTTAGACGAATCAGGTGCATTTACTGAAAGATTGCCGAGAATAACGAGTATCTGTTTGTAATAACTTACATAATCCAATTAGATTGTATTTCAAACAAAAATAAAAAACCGTCTCGCATCGTCTATCTTGTTACAAAATATGAGAGAAGTATTTTAAAGGTGTTATAAAAGTTTCAACTCAAATTCACAACATAAAACTCTTCTTCTTTCGCCACGTTCGCTCCTATGTGGAGCATGTGGACATCACTAGATCCCTCCAGGAGACCCTGTCACCAGCCAGCTCTCTCGCCTTCTCTCATGTCAGGCCCGCATCCATCAGCTCCGCCGAATACATCCGTAGGATGGTCATCGACGGTCTGCCAGGACGGCAAAACTTTTAACATTTCTTATATTATTTCTAAAATGTTATTTGCGAATTTTGTTTTAAAATTTGTATAAACACATGTGTATACTTACAATACTTGATATTGGCAAAAAAAAACAAAATATTCGATGTCTGTTCCAAATTTACTCCATAGTAATAACAATCGACGAGTTTTATGATTTCCTTTTAGTTACCAAATTAGTTAACTGACTTCAAACAAAATCAAAAGTTTTTTATTTTTTTACAAAGACTGCATATTAGCGTAACTGGGCTTAACTATATATTCTTGTGTATTCGAAGTGTTATAATGGAATCTAAAACCTTAAGATTACTCGACCATAAATCCTTTATTTTATTTTTAACCCTCGCCTTGTGATGATGTAACCTGCATTGCAAAATTTCACAAAATAATTAATATCTCCGTAAATGATCAAAATATAACACTGGCATTTTCGCTAATCTTCAATAAAACCTTTTTACACCGAAAAAGAAATATTTGATTCATATATGTATTTTAGGTAATTACCTAAAAAATATTTTTTACCTGCATTTTTAAGAAATTTCATACGAACATCGTGTATTTTGCAGTAAACAGAAGACTCAATGATTTTTCAAGCTATAAAAAAAAATAAAAATGAGTTATTATGAAAGACAGAGATAATAACTACACACTGATTTTTTTATTATTTTATTTATTTCATTTTTTTTTAATTATTTTTATTTATTTCAATATATACATAATCTAAAAACACAATACACGTTCTTCTGAGTTGCCTACTGCAACTCGTCAGTAGGTGCATAAATACCATGTTCAATCAAAAATAAAAGTACACAATACATACTCTTGCGCAAAAAAATTGTAAAATACATTGAAATAAGAATACAATTCTAAACTCAATATTATAATACATCGCGCTCTAGCAACCAAGTTCTCAGCACGCATCTCTCTTTTAAGCTTGAAAAATTAACCATTTTGTTAATACTTGTTGGTAGCATGTTACAAATTTTTGGAATTTTTTTATTTTATTTTATTTTATTTATTGATAGGAAAAACAACAGTCTCGATACATGAACGTAGAATACTAAAAAGCATGATTACCAATTATAGTTTTTCACATTTATACAATTCAGAGTAGATGGAAAAAATAAATATAAGAAAAATAAAAATAAAGAGTTATGAGGGAAGTATAGGATGATAGGGATAGGTAAAAGGAAAAGGAGATGACTGGAAATAGAATTAGGATTACCTTTTACAGTCTATAAGATTTCAAATAATTTTAATTTGAAATTGGGTAGTCTGATGTTAAAAATGTCAAGACAGGTACAATATTCATTGAATTTCGCACAACTACGATATATAAAAGATTTTTTTTTAATAATTATTTGATGGTGCTAAATTATAAAAAAGATGACATTGTCTAGTGAGTCTAATTGGACAATGAAGAGGTATCTGCTCTTGAATACTGTATTGAAGTGTTCTATTGCCATATTTGTTATTATATTTATATTTGTAATTATAACTAAATAACTAACTAAGTTATAAAAACATTCATATGAAAAATACAATTTTAAAAGTTATGAATCAACATTTTGTATAAGTAACCCGAAGTTACATCTCCAGATGCCGTGGATCGTTTCAAATACAGTACTTTAATGGTTAATATAAAAATTATAAGAAACTGGTATTGTTAGCTAATCTTTGGACGACCTGTGTTATCATTAGGAGAAATAACAACGTTGTTATTTCAACTCAACATGTTTCCAACTTCCCTCCTTTCAGTTTACCGCGTTTTTATTTTACAATAAAATTTCTAAGCTATAGGGAAACTAACATAATTATACGTATATTGTAAATCTCAACCTTAATTACTAGTAGTCTCGTAGCATAGGGGTAGCGCATTTGGCTACCGTGCATGAGGTCGCGGGTTCGATTCCCGTAGGGGGTCAAGATGAAAAATATTGATTTACATATGATTTTCATATTTATTTATTTTTTCACGCCCATGGGGCTTTTACAAAACAAATAGAACCGGGTTGTGGTCTAGTGGTAGATTCGAGGACTCCGGATTAGAATCTCTAGGTTCGAATCCCACTCCAGCACAACTTGTTTCCTGCTTTCTGACACAGTTATTTCCGACTATTTGAAAGCAGTCCCAAAACTGAAATATTTGAGTATATCATAAGAACTCAAATGTTTCTTTTTTTTAAAAAAAAAAAAAAAAAAAAAAAAAAAAAATGTAAGTATCAGTACCAAAGCGACGCATGTACATACATATTTAACATAATAATACAGGCATACATAATATGATTTAAGATAAAGCAAAAGAAAAACAATAAAATAAAATTATAATAATATTTTAAAAAACTATGGACAGTCAATCGAACAGGGATCACTTTTTCGGTGATACACAGTAATGTCGTTAATATTGTTTGTTATCTTATGGTACAGAGTATGAAAATATTTATTTAAGGAAATATTTTGTAAGGTTATGTTTAATCTGCATTTCATTGGTGTGAAAGATATCGATGGTATCACCTAGTTTGTTGCCAATAATTGCTAGCCTATTTCTTAAACTATGGTAATGCATGTTAGTATGGGTTTTTTCTTTTTGAACAAAGCATTATACCTAGTAGCTCTCTGTGGAACTCGAAAATTTATCAATTCAATTAAATCAACACAGTCAAAAAAAGATAAAACAATTTTGTAGAGCAACATAAAATCAAATATGTCTCTTCGGTCACATTTCACATATTAAATACTAATATATGAAAATCACATGCAAATAAAGATTTTAATGTTATTTCCCTACGGGAATCGAACCCGAGGCACGGTATTTAAATGCGCTACCACTGTGCTACGAGGTGAACATTGTGGTTTATTGGCTATCAATTCTAAGTACTCCATAAGGGTAATAAAGTTAATTACATTAAACAGCACACTTACAACTAATGAGATGTTTATTATGTTCCTATTACAATTAATTTTATGTGTTATAACTCAGCAAGATCTTACTGTTTAATACAATTATTGGGATATTGGTTAGATGTTAATCATGAAGTAGGTAAAGTGCTGTTTTAGCCCTTAGTGGGAAGTCGCCTCAATTACTGAAGTAAAGAATGTTTGGCCCAGAATACAAATTTGGAATAAACTGCTTTTTGATAGAATCTGTTCTTAAAATTAAGCATGATTGTTTAAAATTGTAAAATTGTCTATGGTATAATCATGGTACAATTCCACTCGGCGTTTACGCGCTGTTTCATGGTTAATATTAAAATTGAGAGGAAGCAACATTTTTTTCATTGTGAGTATATTTTGCTTGCCTATTTTACAAGGCATCAGGTTCTCGGCGTCCCGGTCGTCCACTGTTTATAATTCGTCAGCAGTTTGCGTCAGAGCTGCGGACGTGGACTTGACTTGGGAGGATGCGCGAGAGCTGGCGGCCGATCGCTTGGCCTGGAGGCAGTTTGTGGACTCCATATGCTCCGCATAGGGAGCGGATATGGTATAATGAATGAATGAATGTGTATATTTTCGAACAAGAATTCATTAGAAGTGCATTTCCATACAAATTTTCTAAATATAAACGCTTCCTAGAGTTAATGTCATAACACACCAAAGAGAAGATATTTGAGATCAAAGTTGCCAGTACGGCAAAACGCCAATTTCATATGTAAGGACCAAATATTAATAATTATTATCACCCAAAGATCATTTTTTGTTTAGCGTAAAATAGCAAATTTACGTATTTCCCAACTCCCACAAAAATACGAAATCACGAAAGATGCTTAGTAAAATAGAAAACACTATTGTGTAAAAACCAATTTAATGTAATCTAAAATCATGTACTCGACTACAACACAAATAGTTTATTTCTTGTTAAAAAATTATTGTGATTCTAGGTCAGTTTGCTATCCTCAAATAAAATAAAATAAAATAAATTGTACTCACTAACTCGTTAACTCGTTGTACTCGTTAACTTTCGTATACAGGCACACTAACAAATGAAAAGCTTCTAGAATCATGTAGAAAGAAGGGTAAAAGTAGTACCTTAGACGAATCAGGTGCATTTACTGAAAGATTGCCGAGAATAACGAGTATCTGTTTGTAATAACTTACATAATCCAATTAGATTGTATTTCAAACAAAAATAAAAAACCGTCTCGCATCGTCTATCTTGTTACAAAATATGAGAGAAGTATTTTAAAGGTGTTATAAAAGTTGCAGTAACGAGCTTTAACTGCATTTAAATGATAAGATGAAGGCATATTTATCTGAAGTCGCTAATTTATAGAGTATATTGTTTTTATGTTATTTTTCTAGCACAGTCGAGTCGTTACCAACTGTTTGATTTAAATAGGAGCATTGGATTATATTATATTATGTAGGTACCTACACCATTTTATTAATGTAGTTTGATAGAAGTAAAAATTTAGCTTTCAACTCAAATTCACAACATAAAACTCTTCTTCTTTCGCCACGTTCGCTCCTATGTGGAGCATGTGGACATCACTAGATCCCTCCAGGAGACCCTGTCACCAGCCAGCTCTCTCGCCTTCTCTCATGTCAGGCCCGCATCCATCAGCTCCGCCGAATACATCCGTAGGATGGTCATCGACGGTCTGCCAGGACGGCAAAACTTTTAAACATTTCTTATATTATTTCTAAAATGTTATTTGCGAATTTTGTTTTAAAATTTGTATAAACACATGTGTATACTTACAATACTTGATATTGGCAAAAAAACAAAATATTCGATGTCTGTTCCAAATTTACTCCATAGTAATAACAATCGACGAGTTTTATGATTTCCTTTTAGTTACCAAATTAGTTAACTGACTTCAAACAAAATCAAAAGTTTTTTTATTTTTTACAAAGACTGCATATTAGCGTAACTGGGCTTAACTATATATTCTTGTGTATTCGAAGTGTTATAATGGAATCTAAAACCTTAAGATTACTCGACCATAAATCCTTTATTTTATTTTTAACCCTCGCCTTGTGATGATGTAACCTGCATTGCAAAATTTCACAAAATAATTAATATCTCCGTAAATGATCAAAATATAACACTGGCATTTTCGCTAATCTTCAATAAAACCTTTTTACACCGAAAAAGAAATATTTGATTCATATATGTATTTTAGGTAATTACCTAAAAAAATATTTTTACTGCATTTTTAAGAAATTTCATACGAACATCGTGTATTTTGCAGTAAACAGAAGACTCAATGATTTTTCAAGCTATAAAAAAAATTAAAATGAGTTATTATGAAAGACAGAGATAATAACTACACACTGATTTTTTATTATATTTATTTATTTCATTTTTTTTTAATTATTTTATTTATTTCAATATATACATAATCTAAAAACACAATACACGTTCTTCTGAGTTGCCTACTGCAACTCGTCAGTAGGTGCATAAATACCATGTTCAATCAAAAATAAAAGTACACAATACATACTCTTGCGCAAAAAAATTGTAAAATACATTGAAATAAGAATACAATTCTAAACTCAATATTATAATACATCGCGCTCTAGCAACCAAGTTCTCAGCACGCATCTCTCTTTTAAGCTTGAAAAATTAACCATTTTGTTAATACTTGTTGGTAGCATGTTACAAATTTTTGGAATTTTTTTATTTTATTTTATTTTATTTATTGATAGGAAAAACAACAGTCTCGATACATGAACGTAGAATACTAAAAAGCATGATTACCAATTATAGTTTTTCACATTTATACAATTCAGAGTAGATGGAAAAAATAAATATAAGAAATAAAAATAAAGAGTTATGAGGGAAGTATAGGATGATAGGGATAGGTAAAAGGAAAAGGAGATGACTGGAAATAGAATTAGGATTACCTTTTACAGTCTATAAGATTTCAAATAATTTTAATTTGAAATTGGGTAGTCTGATGTTAAAAATGTCAAGACAGGTACAATATTCATTGAATTTCGCACAACTACGATATATAAAAGATTTTTTTAAATAATTATTTGATGGTGCTAAATTATAAAAAAGATGACATTGTCTAGTGAGTCTAATTGGACAATGAAGAGGTATCTGCTCTTGAATACTGTATTGAAGTGTTCTATTGCCATATTTGTTATTATATTTATATTTGTAATTATAACTAAATAACTAACTAAGTTATAAAAACATTATATGAAAAATACAATTTTAAAAAGTTATGAATCAACATTTTGTATAAGTAACCCGAAGTTACATCTCCAGATGCCGTGGATCGTTTCAAATACAGTACTTTAATGGTTAATATAAAAATTATAAGAAACTGGTAATTGTTAGCTAATCTTTGGACGACCTGTGTTATCATTAGGAGAAATAACAACGTTGTTATTTCAACTCAACATGTTTCCAACTTCCCTCCTTTCAGTTTACCGCGTTTTTATTTTACAATAAAATTTCTAAGCTATAGGGAAACTAACATAATTATACGTATATTGTAAATCTCAACCTTAATTACTAGTAGTCTCGTAGCATAGGGGTAGCGCATTTGGCTACCGTGCATGAGGTCGCGGGTTCGATTCCCGTAGGGGGTCAAGATGAAAAATATTGATTTACATATGATTTTCATATTTATTTATTTTTTTACGCCCATGGGGCTTTTACAAAACAAATAGAACCGGGTTGTGGCTAGTGGTTTATTCAGGACTCCGGATTAGAATCTCTAGGTTCGAATCCCACTCAGCACAACTTGTTTCCTGCTTTCTGACACAGTTATTTCCGACTATTTGAAAGCAGTCCCAAAACTGAAAAATATTTGAGTATATCATAAGAACTCAAATGTTTCTTTTTTTTTAAAAAAAAAAAAAAAAAAAAAAAAAAAAAATGTAAGTATCAGTACCAAAGCGACGCATGTACATACATAAATAAACATAATAATACAGGCATACATAATATGATTTTAAGATAAAGCAAAAGAAAAACAATAAAATAAAATTATAATAATATTTTAAAAAACTATGGACAGTCAATCGAACAGGGATCACTTTTTCGGTGATACACAGTAATGTCGTTAATATTGTTTGTTATCTTATGGTACAGAGTATGAAAAAATATTTATTTAAGGAAATATTTTGTAAGGTTATGTTTAATCTGCATTTCATTGGTGTGAAAGATATCGATGGTATCACCTAGTTTGTTGCCAATAATTGCTAGCCTATTTCTTAAACTATGGTAATGCATGTTAGTATGGGTTTTTTCTTTTTGGAACAAAGCATTATACCTAGTAGCTCTCTGTGGAACTCGAAAATTTATCAATTCAATTAAATCAACACAGTCAAAAAAAGATAAAACAATTTTGTAGAGCAACATAAAATCAAATATGTCTCTTCGGTCACATTTCACATATTAAATACTAATATATGAAAATCACATGCAAATAAAGATTTTAATGTTATTTCCCTACGGGAATCGAACCCGAGGCACGGTATTTTAAATGCGCTACCACTGTGCTGCGAGGTGGACATTGTGGTTTTTTATTGGCTATCAATTCTAAGTACTCCATAAGGGTAATAAAGTTAATTACATTAAAACAGCACACTTACAACTAATGAGATGTTTATTATGTTCCTATTACAATTAATTTTATGTGTTATAACTCAGCAAGATCTTACTGTTAATACAATTACTGGGATATTGGTTAGATGTTAATCATGAAGTAGGTAAAGTGCTGTTTTAGCCTTAGTGGGAAGTCGCCTCAAGAATATTGTATGTCAGAATGCTAAATCAAACATCTTGCAGTTGTTAAGCGCACGGACAACTGGATGCCCACATTCCTGATTATATTCTTTTAAAATTACTGAAGTAAAGAAACGTTTGGCCCAGAATAATGTTTGGAATAAACTGCTTTTTGATAGAATTTGTTCTTAAAATTAAGCATGATTGTTTTGTAAAATTGTCTATGGTATAATCAAAATTCCACTCGGCGTTTACGCGCTGTTTCATGGTTAATATTAAAATTGTAAACATTGTTTTCATTGTGAGTATATTTTGCTTGCCTATTTTACAAGGTATAGGTTCTCGGCTCGTCGTCGACTGTTTATAATTCGCGCATGTTTCAGAGCTGCGGGACGTGGACTAAAATTGGGAGAGCGAGAGCTGGCGGCCGATCGCTTGGCCTGGAGGCAGTTTACTCCATGTGCATAGGGAGCGGAATTATAATGAACAATGAATTGTATTTTATTCATTAGAAGTGCATTTCCATACAAATTTTCTAAATATATACGCTTCCTAGAGTTAATGTCATAAACACCATTTATAGTCAAACTCCACCGTCTAAAGACTCCAGCACTTAGGCCAATCACGAAACGTGAGACGTAGATGTCTAGTGATGACGTAGATGCCTATTGATGACGTAGTGAGTGACGTAGTGGGTAACTAGACACCTCAGACACGGTAGAATTTTTCAAGTATGTCACTTCTCTGAAATTCTTATTCGAAGGCGTAAATACTTGTTGACAAAAACTGGATTTCAATGGGGAATGTAATAATACATCAAGTGGCCACTTAACCCAGCCAAGAAAAGGTCATAATCCCTGTAAACCGTAAATATCTATTCTTCCAAACTTCTCGTCTCTGTTGAAATGTAGGTATCACATTTATTAAATGTTTTCATATAATTAAATGTTTTATTTAAAACCTGTTGGATATCGAACCCGTAACATCATGCATGATAGTCGAACACGCTAACCAATATTAAAAAAAAATTTTAAGTGTGGGTTCAATATGAGGCCATTGGATGCAAAGTTGGAAATATCCAGTTTTCACTAAGGCTCACAACCGCTTAAAACTGATTAGCATTGTCTTCTGTCCCATGTATTCAAGTACCATACATTCCTGTGCAAATCAGTTAGGCGATTATGAGCCTTAGTGAAATATGAAAATTTCCAACTATGCTTCATGGTCTTAGGTGAAGCGTTAGACTGTCCATCTTGCCTTCATGCAACAAATGTTCGAGATTCACTACAGTGGAGTTGAGTGCCCTTTTCACCATTAGGCACTGATAAGAGAAAACATAATAAAAAACTTCAACTAACATCATATCGTGATTCAAGTATATTGTAATGAAGCGAACTTCGAAGACCTTCCGTCGTGTCTTTTTTTAAATTTAATCGAACATTTCTTGTATTTAAACTTAAAATAATGCTTTAGAATTTTCAAATTAAATATGTAAATTGTCAATCTATCGAATCGTCGAAAAGAAATGTTAAAATTTGGTTTTTAAATGTAGCTATAAAATTATTTTTAAAACAATGTCGCTTCATTACCGATTTCCAAAATTTACTTAAAATTTTAAATAATAAAATCTCTCCATGACATTTAAAAAAATACGTATGTAATGCTAACAAGATTAAAAATAAAATAAAAATGGATTCTTTTTTGTTATTTTTAACTTTTTTTTACAAAAACCTCTAATACGGAAAAAATCACATTTTTTTTGTTTTTTAAACATTAAAAACTGATTAGTCATAAAAATACATTCCTTAATTTTTAGTCATTAAAAATTATTTTGAAGTGTTCAAATTAAATTACCGCGAAAACACTAGTCCGCGTTGGCCACGCGCCTTTTACGTCACTATTCATGTAGCCTTTGACGTTTACTATGAAACTAAAAATGCGAAACATATAAGCGAGACCGAATTATGACGTCACGGGGGCCATGACAAATAGTGTTGCGTTATCGTGAACGGGTATTTTTCAACAATTTTTTTTCCAAAATTATGAATGAAAACATTGTTTTACAACATCCATATATATTTTAATATTAATATTAATATTTCTAAATTGATTTTACATATTTTCATCGGTTTTCGTAATACGTGATAATAATTAAAATAAAATTTAAAAAATTACATTTTTCGTTCTTATGATACACCCAAATATTTTATTTTCGGGGCAATTAACAAATATTATGTTGTTAAATATAAATGTGCCTGAAATGAGGAAACAAGTTGTGTACCTACCTATATACAACTCTTTCTTTTCATGATTCGTTTTTCAATACTGAAATACAGGATGATTTTGACATATGTCATTTATGTAACTACTCTCTCACGCGTTATTCCAGATGTAAACAGGTTATTTGTTTTTTAATGCTTCCTATGAAGAGGGTGTTTTCAATCTAAATATCGGAAAAGTACGTAAGCTTATAAAGTAGGTAGTAGGTACAGTAAACGCGACAAATTAAAGAACAGTTTTTTTAAATATTGTAATAAGACAACAAAACAAAAGAAAACTCGACGTACAAGCGGGAAACCAGTGAATCAACATCATATTTGGAGACGATTGTGTAATATGACTTTTTTATCTGAGCTTGAAAAAAAATTTTTTTTCTTCTCACATAGTTTTTCATGAGTATGGTAGATTAAGTAAAATTGTTCAAATTCTTATTAAAACGCGTTTTTAAATTTTGTTTTCTTTAAAGATTGTATTAATTTGACTGAATACGTGTTATTTGATAACAATTTGCAAAAAAAAGAAAAAAAATCAACTTCGTACTCAATTTTTTCGTAAAACTAAGGGTCAAATCAAAAAAAAAATTTACAAAATCGACTCCAAATATTATGTAGATTCACTGGTTTCCCGCTTGTACATCGAGTTTTGTTACACCCCGTAGAAACTGATTAAGACTTGTATCAAGTACTTTGAAGTGTTCATGTTTTAAGTCGGAATAATCGACGTGCTTGCATGAAAATCGATTTATGAAAGCCGAGGTACCGACCGATCTGTGTAAATAATTCATTTTCACATTTTAAAATTATTTAAAATGAGGATAATTTGTGATTGATTTTGAAGCCATCTCATGTAATTTTTTTTCTTGATTCAGGGAAAAACTCAACGTTTGAAAAATACCTCTTTTCTTTTCGTGTCTAATTCTTCTTTTTAAGGATTTTTGAAGTAAAAACTTCTTTGGAATCGTTGGAAGTGATTTGAAACTCTATGAAACGAAAAAGCGACACTAAAAAGAGACAAACATATAGATATATGGGATTTAGCCTGCGAGAGAATGAGATAGAACACAGTTTCCGCCGGCTGACAGTTGTTCCATCTACCTCATCAGATACATCTACCAGTTGATCGCCGGCACCCCTTATACTTTTATAATGTGGAGGTCCTAGGCTATAAAACAGAATTTGTGCTATTCATGTATCTGAAGAGGTAGATTCGACTCCCAAAATTTTGTAGCAAAACCGAGGGAGAAGGCGACTTGACGCGGTATTTCACAGATATATTGATAAAATCGAAACAAAAACTTTTGTCTTATACTTATCATAAGCCGCTCGTATCACTTGTAGAAATTGAAGACATGGATCATGAATAATAAAATGAAAAAAAGTTATCAACTGGGTACCAATATTTTTAATAAATAAATCCTATAAGTATCCCACTCCTGATACTGCATTTATTTCATTCTCTCTCAGCTTAGTTTTATTAAGGTTTCACTTCTACCTGGTGTGAACTGCACACATGTTTTTTTTAATTGAACGGCACAACAAGTAAATCATCCTTCACTTCATCAAACCAACAAACAACCCAACCGTATTTCTTTTATATTGTTGTCCCATTTTAAGTGATTGAGAAAATTTTGCAAACCATTTGACACGAGTCTTAAGACTTCTGCCAACTACTGTAGTTTATCATGTTCTGATATTCCCGAACATAATAAGGACGAACATATTACGTTAGTATTGGTAGTGACATGTGTTTTATCAGAATAAATACATGTGTGGGTGTAAACACTGAGCGCACAAACATTTATTGAAAATATTCTCGTTGTCAACGGGTTACAGGGTTGCTAATACAGACGCTTTTATTTATTAAAGGTATATTACTACAATTTTTGAAAAGTGACATTTTTATGATTGTCTAGACGTCTAGAGCATAGGTTCCTAAAGACCTGGCCCCCCAGGGGGCTCTGGAGAGATCTGAGGGGGCCTTCTTTTTCTCTGAGGGAGTAGGGGAGCCCCGGGAAGCAATCAGGAGGCCATGAGGTGCTAAAATGTATACCTTATAGAATTTTTAAAATCTGTTATTACAGGATGTACGTATAAAAAATATTATCTATGATTTTGTGATGTTTCAAATTATATGCGTACACATGTAGTTCATGAATCGACCGCTATGGGCCTATGATGGTCGGTTTGCATTGTCGTTACAGCGTTCGCGTATCTTATTTATGACACTATAATTAAATGTATAAAAAATAAGTACACCACATTTTTCTGTTTTATTTCATTTAAAAAAGGTAAATTTCCAGGGGGGCCTTGTGTGATTTTGTGTCTGAAAGGGGGGCCACGGGGCAAATGAGTTTGGAAACCTATAGTCTAGAGTCTAGATGTATTAAGCGTCAATATGGCTTTGATTTGTTTTGATTTTCGAACAAGAATTCCCTAGAAGGGGCATTCCCATACAAATTTTCTAAAAATATACGCTCCCTAGGGTTAATTTCATAACACCACTTATTATCAAATTCCACCTCCAAAGATGACATTTACGCCAATATACAAAACGTGTGACGTAGATGTATAGTGATGACGTAGGTGCCTATTGATGACGTAGTGGGTAACTAGACACCTCAGACACGTTAGTATTTTTCTAGTGTAGAATGTCAAAAAATAATTTTTCGAAGGTTTTGATTGTCTGACCTAAATATTTTATTTTATTTATTTATTTATTTCTTATTTATTACATATATAATTTTACAGTTTGGAATGATTATATTTCAGTTATTTAAGTATAACCCCGTGCCTAACTGAAATATTTACAAAAAAAGTACATTTATATGATATGAATATAATTTGATTGTAAAAAGAATTTTTAAAAAGTTGTTAAAATAATTATAATAAAAGGAGATTAAGTAATACAATTACAAGGAAATAAATACAAGAAAACTGGACAAACGGTAAACAAGAGATATCAAAATAAATATGCATATTGAAAAAAAATATATAAAGTTCTTCACTTTATCATTTTTGGATTTTAACTTTTTCTTTCTTCCCCACTCCCATGTATCAGCCAGTCGTGTACATTCCTCTACGTATTTAAATTTTTGGAAATCTTAATGTATATTGGCAATATATTAAAGAATTTAGGGGCTAAAAATGTATGATTCCTTTGAGCCATTGTCAATCGGGCGAGTATAATTAATCCCTCTAGCAGTTCTAGTTTCAACTGTTTGTTGTGACCTTAGTTTATCATCTGTCTTCCAAAAATGCATTAATGCTTCTTTTATGTACAGCTGCCGTATATCCAGAACTTGGTAATTACTAAACAGTTCATTGGTCGGATATCTTAAGGGCAGTTTGTTTATTACTTTGATTATAGTTTTTTTGTACTTTGGAGATAGCGTGTGTTATTAAAATAACCGAATTTAATTTTAATGCTGGACAGAATAATTATTTATTTTCATCATTTATATTTACTGCGGAGACGTTGCGATACGTTTTATTACGCATTTTAGTTATTTTTCTTCCCCTCGATTGAGCAATTTATCTAATTAAGAAAACATTGTTTGGAATACCACAGCCGTTTGATTTTAAAGGTAAAGTATTTCTGTTATTCCTATAAATAAATTTACAATCACTACCAATAATGAAATTAGACATTTAATTATATTCTTTATAATATATGACTGTAAATATTTTAGTGGCAACCCTGTGCGAGAAAATGGCGCTGCATACGTCATATCTGTTAGTGACCGGAAGAGCATTAACAGGACAGGTAGCAAATGGAATCTTCTGAAGCTATTTTCATAATATCGGGAGCGTGCATTTCAAGAAACGGATGCAATAACATAAACATAACAATGACAAAATTCTATCTAACCAACTAAGCATCACGCCATTTCCCCCAAGGGGTAGGCAGAAAGAATAGAATGCCACACCACACTTCCCTTGCTTTCTCCACATTCATACATCTTCTCATGCACGCACGTCGATTTTTCCGACTTTTCACATGACCACTTTTAAGTATTTGTTGTACTTGATCATATCTTGCCTTTTTCGGCCTTTCTCGACTTCTACAACCAGACACACTCGCATCGTAAATCCTTTTAGCCGTTCTTCTATCATTCATTCACTCCACATGACCGAACCATCGTAAAAGACCTTTCCTAATTTTGTCGATAGTGCTTATCTCTCAGCATTGCATTCTGCTCTAATTTCGACATTTACAGGACACCTATTATACATGTTTTTTTTCCCACACATTCGCCGAAGAGATCGCATTTCAACAGCATTCAATCTACTTTCGTCCTTTTTTTCCCCAATTCCATGCCTCGTTTCCATACATTAGGGTTGGTACCAGAAATCCATTATGAACTGCTAATTTAGCCTCTTGCGATAAAAGAAGGAAAAAAGTTCGAAAATTCAATTTTAAAAAAAATTAAGTTTAGTAGGAGAAAGATGTAATAATATGCAAATCTGTACGACTTATTGCGAATACTGTTTTGAATATTACCATCATAACTTTAAAATAAGCAGAAAATAGGTATATGACAAATCGGTCAAATAAAATAATTTATTGTTGAAGAATGATTCTTGAATCAAACTTATTACTTCCTAATTAGGAATGAGTGTAAGAAAAATATCTAAAATTTATATTTCCACAGATACAAGAAGTTTGGAAGGGAACATGGACATCTAGGCGTTTACAGGCTTATGACCTGTCATTGGCTGGGTTAAGTGCTCATGCCGATGACAGGTAATAAGCCCTATTAACGCCTAGATGTTCATATTCCCTTCCAAACTTCTCGTCTCTGTAATTTAATGTTAGCCCGTGATGGTTGAAGTCTAGTTTTTATCTTTGTAGACATCCTTGTGGATTTGGACACACTCAAAACGTTGTTTAGAAAAATACCTAACTGTTTTAATAGTTTTCAAGATAAAAATGAGTTTTTCTTAGGAAATGTAGCATTTATTTTATGATTTTTCCTCCCTGGGCTTTTAATTAAATAATGAAGTATTCGATTACATTTAAAATCAAGATTTTTTAAAGATTCTATATTCTATACGAAAAGGCCGCCTCTATCAGGTTCAATTTATAGAAAATGCTATAAATTGAACCTGATAGAGGCGGCCTTTTTATGTTACTCCTCTTTGTTAACCAAGTAGACCCTAAAATAAACTATACAAAACCTTTTTCATGACCATTTCAGAAAAAGGATTTGTTTCTTACTTTATTTGAAAGATGTCACTTTTTTCTTTCAAAAGATTATCTGATTTTCCTTTCAATGGCAACAACCAACGACCTGCTTTTTTTGCTTCTGTATTTTTTTAACGTACTTACACATATTTATATTATAATCAACCCATGTTGATAATAATGTTAATAACATTTAGGGTTATCTAAATATTTCATGTTTATTTTATTGTAGTAGAGACATCTAGCGAATTTTCCCATCAGCTTATTCTGGATCAGTATCCTTTGGAAAAAAACCAATGTTTGGATGCGATTTTTTTCCAGAATATTATAATTTTTTTCGAAAGAACAAGTACAGAGATATATATATATATATTAAGATCACTAATGATACCAGGATATTATGTATATAATATATAACAAATTAAGCACTTATTACACGTTAAAAAAAATCGTTGAAGGCTAGAACAAAATTGTATTAAATATATTAGGTATGTATATTATAAGATAGTTTTGCCAGAGGAATATAGATTTTTTGTCTCGATAAAGCTATTTTTTTAATGTGTGCACTCTTTAATCTATACAGGGTGTAACAAACTCGACGTACAAACGGGAAACCAGTGAATCTACATAATATTTGGAGTCGATTTTGTAGAATAATTTTTTTTTTTAATTGACCCTTATTTTTCGAGAAAATTGAGTACGAAGTTGATTTTTTTTTTCGATTTTTTTTTTTGCAAATTGTTATCAAATATCGTGTATTTAGTCAAACTTATACTATCCTTAAAGAAAACAGAATTAAAAAACGCATTTTAATAAGAATATGAGCAATTTTACTCAATCTGCCATCCTTATGAAAACTTTTGTGAGAAGAAAAAAAAGTCATTTAACAAAATCGTCTTCAAATACGATGTGGATTCACCAGTTTTCGGGTTGTATACGAGTTTTGTTACACTCTGTATAATATGTTATAAATTCATGCTCAAATTTTTAATTGAAAATAAAAACCTATTATTTCTGAACCAACATTATTTATTTAGATCGCTATTTTAGAAGAAAAGAATTAAAGCAATATTTTTTTCAATATTCAATAATAAATAATGATTAGTCTTTTTTCGAAAAATAAATAAAATGTGGCAGTATATTATAAACTTACTGATTTCAGGTACCATAATAAAATTATAAAACCAGTTTCTTTTTAATAGTACTTTATTTAGCTTACAAGTATGAGGCGCTATTTATCAAAAGAAAAAAAAAACAATTTTTGATATGTCGTTTAAAAAAAAGAGACGAGTCCAGTTGTCCCCCTTATTATTGTCTTTTGATCACTTCTGACAATTTGCCATGGAAAAAGTGGACAGGTTAACTCATCTCTATATTTTTTATTATCTATGGGCTCGTTCTGTTGTCTGTGATCACAAGACGCCGAAAATAAAGGCAATGCGAACCATTTTCTTCTCGAGTAAGCTTCCGTTTAAAATAAATATTGAAAAAAATTTTGAGATATCTCGAAATGAATGACCAAATTTGCTGAAATCTGTCAAGTGACAAGGAAAAAGGGGACATGTACCTAATTAAAATCTGTTGTAAAATTTCAAAGTTTATAAATGGCTTTAGATTGAACAAATATTTTTAAATTTTATTGCATTTAAACATTTTGTTCATGAATTTTGCTGAACTGAAAAAAATCCTGAATATTAAATCTGCCCTCCTGCAAAGTTGACTTTTGTTACTCCCTTTTCCTTGAAACCACTAAATTATTATAAATATAGATCTTAACATTTTATAATAAATTATTTACCTAATTACATACTTTAATTACTGACAAAGTTATCCCCAATGCAATAAAATTAAATACGAATGCCAGAAAAATATATATGTTTTACTATTGAAGCACAAAGCATTGATTATTAATTTATTAATTAAATGTGTTTATTTCCGCCTGAAGCAAGTTACAGCGTTGAAAAGGCAGCGCCAAATTTTTCCTTTAGGGTGGTTGTTTGTTCCATAATCCCTGCGTTGCAGACCAACCTGAAAAAAAAATTAAATACAATATTATTAAAAATGGTACCTTGGACTGGCACCAGAGCGCAAGATTATTTGGTCATTTATCGTCATATATGTAATTACTAACTAACTTACCATCGCACCATTTCAGTAGGCAGAGAGGATAGAACGCCACACCACTCTGTCCTGACACACTTCCCTTCCTCCACATTCACACATCTTCTCATGCTCGCACTTTTTCCATGACCACTTTTCAAATATTTATTGTCCCTGATCATGCCGTGTCTTTCTCAGACTTCCTCGACAACCAGACACACACTTTCATCGTAAATCCTTTTAACCGTTCTTTCATCATTCATTCGATCCACATGACCGACTCCTACTACTTGCCCTTATCCGCATCCAATGGTGCATAGGGCACTGCATTCGTACACCAAGTGCAGTGTATCTTAATCATTTTACCTACCGTGCATGAGGTCACATGAAATATTTATTTACATGTGATTTTCACATGAACAGATATTTCATAGTGTGATACCTTGGACTGGTACTAAAGCGTAAGACTGATCATCCTACCTTCATGTAATAAAAGAATGATTAAGATTGGTGTACCAACATACTGCCCTTTGCACTATTGGTTACGAATAAGCGAAATAAGTAGTTATGAAATTAAACAACTGCTGTTTTTAACTACTTTTTTATATTTTTTAACACGCCAACCGGTTACGGAGACACTACTCCTTAGAAGTAGTGTCTCCGAAACCGGTTGACGTGTTAAAAAATAAAAAAAGGGGTTTAAAACAAAAGTTGTTTAATTTCATAATTATGGTAAACTACAAAGTGAGTGCTTCAAACATTGAGTTAATATTGAAATTAGTAGTATTATTAGTATGTATGATATATATTAAATGAGTCTTACTCTAACTTTGGCTGGTGGCATCCTCTGCCTTATATCGTTGTCCTCCCTTCCGATGAGCATGCTGGGCGGGGGCGGCGGCGCGGGGGGGCCCACCCCTCCCAGCGGCTCCCCCCGCGCCGCCTGCCCCGCCAGGGCCCGCTGCAGCATCACCATCATCCGGTCCAGCATCATGGCGGCGCGCTTGGGTACCACCATCTGAAATCAATTCATAAAATCATTAATCCTTTATTATAAGTATGAAAGCTTCTTTTTTCCTGCCACGAACCAAGAAATATAATTAAAGTTATTTATACATTTATTGCATTAAAACTGCCGACGAATTGTCAACAGCGAACGTCCAGGACACAGGGGAGCTGATGCCTTGTGAAATAGGCAAGCATGGTTAAGGCTCTCGGGAGGCATACGCAAATAGCCAAAGACGAATTACCTGCTATTCAAACTATCATTCAAAGTTATTTAATTTAAAATTATAACAAAACTCATATTGCATTGCAAAACTTTGATAATGCAACAAATCGTCAGAAACAATAATATTGGTGTACCAATATGCAATGCCCTATGCACCATTAAAAATAAGAAAAAAAATTTTGTATAACATTTCACATTTAATATAATCACAATAATGGGATGGCAAATCAATCAGTAGAGACTAGAGACCCATGCCAATGATCTGGCCCCGACTCACTAGATAGTCCGTGTCGAGTCAGGGCATTGTAGTATTATACACAACACATTGTAGTACTAAACATACTTGAATATTTTACATAATTAGTATAATAGAACCAAGTTTGGATTTCACAAATTTAGAATTTACAAAACAATATTTTGCATACCAAATTTTAATAATTGTACTAGTTTAAGTCTTGCATTTTTCGTGATTTCGAATTTTCGAGTTGGATCCTAAAAAATACCTAAATTTGCTATTTTACGCGAGACAAAAATTATCTTATAGTTATAATTAATATCCAAGGACCCATACAATAGAAAAAAATAATTAAAATTTAGATTTATTGCTTTGTTTTATTATTAATTAGAAATCAGGGATTATTTCTATTGAAAATTGATTTATTGTCTATACAGGATTATTTCTTAGGAATTGTAACAAAACTCGTTACAATTGGTTCTTTAGTTTATGAGTAGTTTTCCTTTTTTTGGACTCCCAAAACTGTGTGAATCTACAATCGTATTTGGGAGACGATTGTGTAATATGACTTTTTAATCTAATGTTAAAAAATAAAAAAAATTCTTCTCATAAAAGTTTTCACAAGTATGGCAGGTTAAGTAAAATTGCTTAAATTTTTTATTAAACGCGTTTTTTAATTTTGTTTTCTTTATGGCATTGTTATTAATTTGATTGATGATATTGCATGTGATGTTTGCATAACAATTTGCAAAAAATCTAAATTTCGTACTCAATTTTCTCAAAAACTAAGGGTCAATAAAAAAAAATATTCTACAAAATCGACTCCAAATATTTACGATGATTCAACTGTTTCCCGATTGTTACATTGAGTTTTGTTTACACCCTGTATAGTATCGGTATGCGGATTCATTGTTACCATTTTTTTATTAAATCAAACACTTTCAGAGAGCGGTATTCAATAATTTAATTGACTTGACAATTTTTGCTGATTGGAGCCAAATCATGAACGTCTCTTGTTAGCCGCAAAGCACAAGCAGCTTTCTATTATTCATTTTATTGATTTACTTTTTAAAAAATTACATGCAGAACTAAAGATTTTATTCTTTCAAATCGGTTTATAAGGATGCATTTCATGGTGATTTTCATTTCTTCTATTACGCATAATAAATATAAATAACTATTCTTCCACGGGTATTCAAAACGGTGATAAAAAATATTAATTGTTATGCTGAAATATTATACCGCTTTACTCTACCATGCGTCTTTTTAATGACTTGTTCCTACTTCCATAACACTTCATAAATTAATATTCTAGGCAGACTTCAACCCCATTAACAGATCATATTGCACCCTACGTACTTTGTATTAAACTAAACTTAACTTATTTTAAACTAAAGCTAAATGGCCAATTAAAATATATTGGTATTAAATATTTAAGTATTTTCTACTACTACTACTGCTATTACTACTTCTCTTATCCGCACCTCATATGGTGCATAGGGCACTTCATTCATTCATAGATGCGGCTAATCTTGATCACTTGTTACACGAAGGCAAGATGTTTTTCTTACGCTTCAGCGCCATCCTAGGTCACATATATAATATTTGATTTATTTATGATGATATTTTTATAATATCAACAGCTTAGTAGGTTTATTTTTTGTTATTGTTTTGAGGAAAACAAAATTAAATGTTTTGCCAGCAGTTATTTCCGATGGAACACTCGTGTTGCAATCTTTATTTTACTTTGAAATAAATGATAAACACCTTAATTCATTTTGGTCAGTACTTCTCAAAACAGGCAGCCTCAAGGAAGAATAATATTGCGTTTGAAAAAAATTACCGGAAACTCGTCGTAATTAATCTTAATTTCATTGGATTCTAGCTCTCCGCTGTCGTGGGGGTTGTCTGGGTCGTGGGAGGATTGTGAAGAAGCCAGGCTCAAGAGAAGAAGAGGAAGTATCGCCATGTAACTTGACATTCTAGAATGGAAACACAAACATCAATATTATAAGTCGAGAAATGTGTTTTAGAATTAAAAATTATCTTTGCATTAGAAGCTTAAGAGCATACCACACCCCGTGACTCACGGCTGCTTTTCCATTCAACGTATTCCTCGATTTTGTCCCCGGGAATGTTAACTCCAACTCAGAGACAATGATTTCTTTACACTTTTTAGATATTTCGACCAAATGCGTGTTTGTACTGTCTTATTTTTAAATAATTTATTTATCTCCTTTGATTAATAAGTATTTTAAAAATAGACGATGCAAACACGCATTCTAGTCGATATCTAAATGTGTCAAAAAAACATAGGCTATAATGTTCAAAATTCCAGGGAGAAATCGTAGGAATACGTTTGTATGGAAGTGCGGCCGCGAGTCCACGATGGTATGGATACTCTCTTAAAAAAAAAAGTACGATTAATATTAATTAAATTATTATTCCTAGTCTCTACACTTCACATTAATTTTATGAAAACGCGTTTTTCTGAAAGAAAAATAATACATTTTCATTTGGACATACTCTTAATAAAGTTTCAATATATTTCTATACAATTTAAAGAAAACAAAACCTAACTTAGGCTAAGTTACTTCAATACTTTTTTTTTGAGGTTAACCTGAATGCAAATATATTTACTTTTTCTTCAATGGGGTAAGAATATTATGATAGTTGGATGTATAAAATACTTACCCTTTTTCCTGAATACTGTATAATCCACCATCACTATATTTTTATTTCACTTTTAATGAACAAGTTTCTGGCATTTTTATTTTATCTAACTGGATGCATTGTTTATTGATTATTTGTTTACGGAAATACACATATGCGGGCAGTGGATTACTTTTTGGAAACATTACGATTTCTAAAGTTTTTTTTTTAAATTACGCAACAGTCAGTTGTTTCAATACAAATTCATATACATTTTTTCAGATGCACTATAATTTTAAAATACATTAAACTTATAACACAAAAATCTGCTAAATATGCTTCTTCGTTATGTTTGCAGGTGACTTATTTTTGAAATGTTTTTTTTTCGCATTTCTGGGCTTGTGAAACGAATTTATATATTAAAGTTGTGTATCTATATTAGTTGTTCATAATTATTTTTAACAGATAACGTAAGCATTACTGTTCAGATACCCCAAAGAAAAGAATTAATAAAATCTAGAAAAAATGCATACAGGATTATAACAATATTTTAAATGTTGCATTTTCCTTAATTTTCAATGTTAATTTTTCTTTAAACTTTATTGTGATAATTTTAGATAGAAATTTTACTATATTTTTCAATAAGTTAATACTGGAAACATTTGTTTTCAAAATAATTTAGAAACCTTTTTATTTCTTCAGACGAAAATTAAATGCCGTTTATCTACTAGTTTATATTATTTTAAGAATAAGTCACAGTAATTTTATTGCTATTTACGTATAAATATTAATAAACAAATAAAGAAAAAGAAACTACCTCCAAGCGTATTAGGTAAACCAAAATCAAATATTTAAAAAAATATTATTACCTGGTTTTGTTTTCTAATAGAGCCCTTAAACACTACACGGTTTAATTAATAATTAATGACACATTATTCACCCATCAAAATGTTATTACAACTTATCAGATTGAAAACCTTACAATGAAACAATTATTTAATCAAATCAATAAGTTGTTTCTCAGCTATTTTAGGATTAACAAAATAAAATAAAAAATGTTTGAATTGATCGCTTAACGCTTTGTTGCATTTGCCATAGAAAAAAGGTGTTGACTCGTTGGCGAATAGGAAATAATAGGCTTTGGAGGTTAAGTGGAGGAGTTATAACCTAACATATTGCATCCAAATTACGCCGACGCAAACTCAGCAAAACGATCGCTACGCCGACGCTTTAAACAATATTTATAACATTTGATATTGGATATTTTATTGAGCCCTATAATGAATATATACTTGCCTCTGTCCACCTTGTGGTAAAGTGCCACATTATGCTTTCACGCATGAAGTCCCGGGGTCAATTCCTCATGGGGGGCAGGAGCATTCAGCAATCAAATATATTTTATATGAATACGTACATAATCATTTAAAACATATATTATTGAATATCCCAACAGAGAAATTGAGAAACTCTGGAAACGATGTGGATTATCTAGGCGTTTTAATGGGGCTTATGACCTGCTATTGGGCTGGGTTAGTTAGTGGACACTTGTATGTATTAAACAAAATTAACAACTATTTTTGAGTGTGTCCAACTACTTTTGGACACAAAACCCTGGATTTCACCATTACGGATAATAATTACAATTTGCGCATCTCTTGACTTGCAATCTTTAAAGGTTTCTGCTAAAATGCTTAGAAATTTTCTCAATGGATGGCCAGAGAGTGTTCCACTTGTGAAGCGTCGCGGCCTTTTACTGTTATATTGGCAGATTATGGATATCAAAATATAGTAGGGTGAATTGGGGATAGTTGTAAATACATCAAGTAGGCCACTTAACCCCAGCCAATGACAGGTCATCCCATAAGCCCAAACGACGCCTAAATTATCCTTAATCCTTCCTAAACTCTCGTATCTGTTGAGATGTCAAATTGTTATTACAAATTCCCCATTCTGCCCATCATTTGATAAACCATATATATGACATTTTTATTAAACTTGTTATATTTTGATCTCGTATCGTTCATTACATCACATACAAGGGAATTTTCTCACTGGTGACATCTGTTGAGAAGATTGTTCAAGCATTTGTTTGGCAATCCAATCTTTATTGGCTGTAGGTATGGCTCATCGAACTTAATTACTTACTAGAAGGAAGACGCCCTGAGATGTCTCTCTCAATTTTTATTTGCTATATATTTTAAACCAGTAATTCTTTTTAACAACATTTTGAATGTGTACAAAATACTAGTAAGACAAATTACTGGATTATTATACCATGCCGGGCTAATCTAAGATATTTAATATTCCATATTTTGTTAAATTTTTATATACAAATGTCTGTAGCGACGTTCTTTATGTGTATATCGCCAACTTTAAAAAAACACTACTTATTACATTCGTTCTATTATCATTAAACACTTTTTTTTTAACTTCTTAATTTCTTTCTACACAAGACCCGCTTTTTGTTTTTTAGACTTAGTTCTCTTGTCTGAGTCCTTCAATCTTGGTAAATATGATACCTTGGACTGGTACTGAACTTTGAAAATGATTATCTCTCCGCAACGTAATGGAATTATCGAGAATATTTTAAGTTATTATACTAAACAGTGCCTATGCAACGTACAGTTTCGTTACAGTTTGGAAAACAAAAGGGGGAGGAGAATATTGTTTGATAATAAAGACATAATGGAATCAATAATACTGGGAATACATTAATCGAAATTTCGTGAACTATTAAATTATCGTAAAATATTTAGGTCAGGCAACAAAATCTCTGCATTTAATGATGATGTTTTTATCCAAGAACTCCTATAAATGATGTAGGTTTTTATGTTTTTACACCACTTATACTACATCATCATCATCATCGTACATATCCGCTCCCTTGTGTGGTAGTATATGGATTCCTTCAAACTGCCTCCAAGGCCAAACGATCGGCCGACAGTTCCCCGCGCATCCTTCTAAGTCAAGAACCCCCCCCGACGCAGACTGCCGACGGATTTGTCAAAACATGTGGACGTCCAGGGACGCCGAGAACCCTGTAGCTCAATCACAGATGAACTATCGACGTGTTAATAAGCGACGTAATAACGATTTTTCACCATGGGTGTTATCGTTTTCGCGATCACAATGGAACATCCGTTAAAAGTTGTACTTGGCAACGCGACCGTGATATAAACGTTTGTTCATTGTGATCGGTTAAATGCTTAGCACGTTTTTAAGCACGTCGATAGTTATCTGTGATTGAGCTACAATGATGCCTTGCAAATAGACAAAGCAAGTATTAATAATAATAGTTAAAAAAAAACCCCGGTCGTTTAAATGAGTGTTGTCTAGGCGAATTGAGCATTTTAAGAAAAAAAACATATATTTATATATCAAAAAACAAGAATCTATTCATTTTTCGTATTCAGTTTTCAAAATATTTTGTGTCTGAACTTCAACAGATTAGATCATTAGATTAACGAATAATGCATATTTGCCCGCCTCGTGGTCTAGTGGTTAATACGTTGGGCTACCATGGCATGATGGTCGCGGGCGCGGGTTCGATTCCATAGGGGTTGGACTAAAATATTAATTTAAAAAGTGTTTTTTCCCATTAATGTAATAAAATAATAAAAAAAACTTTACTAATACGCAGTTCCACTATGCACCATTAGGTAATGATTACTAGGAATGACATAAATGAATGAATGAAATTTACATAGTTTCACGACAAAATAGCGACCGATATTGCCTCGTTTAAAATGCCTGATCAATTAGAATATTGTTGCTTTTTCTTCGACAGGTTTCTAAGTAATTTACTTTGAATATTCATCAGGAATTAAGGAACGGTGCAACTGCAACTCACCCACTGCAAATTTCAGTAAATTTATCGTGTTTATTTACTCACATACTAGATTTTTTTTAAGTCCGTCAAAAATCTAAAACATGGTACTCTCAGAAAAATAGTGCACTATTTTATACATCATATTACACGAATAAATAATAATCGGAGGGCTCTACGTATATTGATTTATTTGGATATTCTCACCACCTCACCTGAACGGAAGCATGTCCCGTCTTACATACTAATACCACCCTGTTTCTAATTTGAATATACAGGTAAATTAATAAATTTTTTAAATTGCTAACTAAAAAATTTACCTTCTAAAAGTAGCTATGTAAATGTTAATTTATTACAGTTTTCCACTTCAGTTTATACTCGGTCAAAACAAAATGCCGACTCCTTAATTCCTGTAATTGTGCCGGTGCTCCTTCTATGGATTGCGACTCCTGGGCACCTCACAAAAGATCAGAATGCTCGCTTGTTGAGCTATGAGAATAACGAGTTCTGAGTTAAAGGAATTTATTGCATTAAGTGGTTAGACTTCGTAAACCGACGCTGGAAGTTAGGGAACGGACGCAGCCAAACCTACAATTACTGGAGTCGTGAAGATGCGGCGACGTGACCTGGCTTGGGCATGTACTCCGGATTGCCTGAGAGAGCCTTGAACCCGAGCTGCTCTTTCTTACGCCCGCAGGTTTCCCGCCGTCGTTGAACCATCATACGGTTGTATTCGGCGGAGCTAATGGATGGGGCCCTGACGTGGGAGGAGGCGAGACGAGAGAGCTGGCTTGGTGACAGGGTCTCCTATAGGGATCTTAGTGATGTTAAACATATTGGAGCGAAACGTTCCCCCCCCCCCCCCCCCCCCCCCCCCCCCCCCCCCCCCCCCCCCCCCCCCCCCCACACCCCCCCCCCCCCCCCCCCCCCCCCCCCCCCCCCCCCCCCCCCCCCCCCCCCCCCCCCCCCCCCCCCCCCCCCCCCCCCCCCCCCCCCCCCCCCCCCCCCCCCCCCCCCCCCCCCCCCCCTGGCAGAGCAGAAGATGTTATTCACTAGAAGTGTCTAGTGTATAAAATAAATATATAAAATTATAATCAATCGAATTTCATTTTAGTGACATCGTTAATACTCGTGATGGATGTTGATAGCATTCTCGATTTATCCAGAATGAGCTAAGATGTAAAAAAAAATTGACATAAAATCTTTTGAATCATTGTGATTTTAAAATTCATTTTCTTTGATAATTTCTAATTTTCTACCTAACCTTTTTTTTTTTTTATTTGGGTAAGAAAATATAATAATTAATGTTTTCTGTGGCACCCCATTTCATGCGGGGTTGCCAGTATTAATTAAGGTTAAAGCCATATCTTGTATTTCTAAGGACTCATTTTAAAATATTATTGCCAGTATGTGAAATAAAATAATAATCGCCAGGCAAGTTTGACTTTCCGCGTTTTACTTGGCGGGAAAAGATTAACCTCTAATGGGAGAGTGTTGTGTCATGTTCCGTCGGAGGGGTCCTACTTGGACCATGTTTCAAAAAACAACTTTCTTTAATTTAGGTATTTCGGAAAACAAAAAGAAAGGAGCATAAAATGGAAACCTTTATGAGATTTTCTTACTAATACTGAGTAACGTATACTAAACAAATAACATCGTACACTGAAAAAATCGTCTTTTTTACAGGAATTTTTAATAAGACATGCTGATATTTTATATCGAAATTACCAAACAATTTGGTTATATAAAAAATGACTGCAGGAATCGAAAACGAGGAATCCACTGTTTTCTCTAAAATTATTTTTTTGTATTAGCGTGCTATTTCCACTAAGCAAAAAAAAAAAAAAATTGTGTGTCTTAATGAAGATACGATTTTTTAAAAGTTGCACATTTCAAATATCGCGCCAAATACTACACTATTTACTAATGTGCGTCATTTTTTGCCAGGAGTGAGTCATAAAACGGGTGGCTAACGGCATGGTATTTCTCCAGCCAGTAACAAAACTGTCGAAAAATCTATGCAAACTGACGCGGGACGGACGGCCGGAGCCACAGGATAATATACCGTCAGCTCAACTGTCAGATTTACTGTTAACAGCTGTTTAGGGAGACTGAATGGCGGGCCATCTTGTTTGCGATAGAAGCTTGTATGTAGATTGTATGCAGAATGTATTTATGTATTCCATATTAAAATGAGACATGGAACGCGGTCCGCTTTCTCGAAAATGTGGATACGGGGGTTTAAAAAAGTAGAGGAAACCGGAAACACTACACTTAAATACAAGGAGTGACGTCATTGTTTAAAGATTTTGAAATGAATGCTATTTTCAACATTTGTTTATTTATTTTTGCGTGCATTTATTTTGGGATATTTCTATTCCACTTTTATAAATCGCGTCTACGCGAAAGCATTTTTTTAAAATTCGATTCGGGTAGGCAGTGGATTTCCTCATTCCTAATAATCAACATCATCAATCATACCATATTCCGCTCCCTATGTGGAGTACCTATATTAGGGGTGTCCCTTATATGACAAAAAAAATATTTTTTTTTTTCGATTTTGAAAACGCATACCCTCTATATCTTTTTTACAATTACTTATGGCATTTCAGATACGAAAATTTCTTATTTGTACATGATTTTAACCCGTGCCGACAAGGCCTCAAAAAGTCTTTTCAAAATTAGAGAATTCACTTCTTCTAGATTATGATGGTAGTTCAATTTTTTTTATATTATTCCTAGGTGTCAAAATAAAACGAAAAACATCAAGTATAATGGGGAAATTATATTAAAAGCAAAAAATAAAACAAGTTTAATCGAGACAATTTTTTTAAGCGTCTCCTTTTTGCAGTCAGGATACAGTTTTCTATGTTCTTGAACACATCGTATAAGGTACTGCTTCTGTTCTTCCTTAAGTCGTTATTTTGCCATGAAAATGCATTAGTTTTCACAGCTCTTTCTGCAATATCGTTGACCTGCTTAAGACAGTTTAACTTTTTCTTTTTGCTTACATAAAAACAAGATTTTCTTTCCATGACGAGACGCTATCTTGAAGAAAAGTGCTTTCAATCTTCAATCTTGAAATAAAAATTTTTGCTTGAGGTAGACACGACGTTGGACACAAACTGATCCAAAGTTTCATCTAAAGCATTAGAAAAAATAAAATACCATTACAGTTAATACATAATTAGAAAAATAGATTAAGAAGACAGTGTGATTTTTATATGTACCGTATAAAGATGTTGAGATTTCTTCTTTAGATAGATTATAACTCTTTTGTAATGGGCGAGAAAAATCCCTCTCTAAATTAGCACATTCGCTTCTTAGTTTCATCTTCAATCGAATCATCAAAGATCGATAATTACTTCAATTTAAATCGAGAACTGCAACAAACATATTTTCAAAGAGTAAATAGCTATTGCAATCCACGCACTTGATGCATGGTACCAGAAGGCCTTATTTTTCAGGTTTTTAATCCTCATCACCACCAAAAACATGATTGAATAAGCTCTATCAGTTCACGGGTAATCATCTCTTACAATAGACTTTTGTAGTTCATGCTTATAAAAACGCTACTAATTGATTGATTTTTTCCATCACTGATTTGTTTGTTTCACAAATTTGGGGCAAGTTTGGATGTTAGTAGAATCGATATTATTCCAATTATCTTTTAATTTTTTTAAACAGCGGAATATCAGGACTTTTAGTAACTTGAGATATTTTTGCTTCAAACCACTTTTCAAGATGAGTTCATAAACATGATGGCGACAAGCAAACAATAATAGACTCTCTTTCCAACTTTTGTTCTAACAGAGCGCATGCTCCAGCAAAAACGGCCAACAATTAGAGGCTGTCAGTGTCACAGCACATTATTTGACCTGGTCACCAAGGGTCCAATCATGAAGCGAGTTTAAAACAGCGTTGCCTTGATCTTTACCAGAAGAAAATATTCAATTTTGAACAGCAGAAGTTGTTTTTATCATCGAAAGAAATCAACACCCCGGTAACCCGCCTTCCTCTTAGAAACTCCTGAAGTCTATTATCCAGGTAACAGTTTGCCCATCCCAATGAACAGTTACTATGTCAGGCACATGATTTTGAACAATCCGTCTTTATAAGATTCTGCCCTTTCCTTCCTCATTTGAGAATCGAATCCTTTGAGTGGAGACGATTTATATATGATTAATTAATGTAAATATTCGTCTCCGCTGAGACCTAGCGCTTCTACGGTGGACGAAAAATATATAGACGGATGTTTCTAATGCTCAGCTGGCATCTGTCTAAAGCCGCAATCAGTTTTGGTTGAAAATTAACTCTTTCTCCCTCTTTTTACTGACGTTTTGTCAGTCGCTACAGCAGCGGTTAATGTCTTCGGCAAAGGTTCTTCGCCGAAACTATTTTCAAATTCTTGTTGCGGTAGAAAAACATATGTGAAGTGACGATTTTGTTTTCTTTTTTCTTCTTCCATTTTTGCGTTGCCGGACCTTTCTTCTTTCTTAGCTAATTTTTGTTGAATCTACACCACCAAGCAACCCGCAAGAACACGTTATCTTCCTCTATCTTCATTCTTTCGAGGGGGTATCTACGTGTGCGATATCAAATAAGTTACTCCAAATCCATTTGGAATTTTTCTGCCGTTGTTTGTGAATTTCTTGGGATTTTGTACTATTTTTTGAGAAGATCCCGCCAAATATGATAAAGACTCAACACGTTTCTTATACACAATTTGAACTGATTTCGTGGGTATTCTTGCTTTTGCTATCAAAAAAGAATGCACCTCGGAACAACTAGAATAGCGCTTTCATGGACAGTAAATATTAACGTCACGATGTATTGAAAAACAACAACCGCGCAGGAGAACTTGACGATTTGATGGTAATTTGCACCTGTTCTTTGGTGTTTGCCTCCCCAACTAAGAATAAACTTTTTTAAGCACTTCGTAATTCAACCGACTTTTATTAAATTATAATAAACCGTTATGTGCGTGCCGCCCGCGCGCTTGTACTCTAGCGTAACTTGTATGAACATCTTCCGATGCAATTCGGCACGGGTTACTGTACTCCAAATGAATTGAAATTTTCTGAACAAGTGTTTTATTAGCCAATACGAAAGAAAGTAGGCCTAAATGCATTCAATAATAATCAAGTTGAAAAATAAGGGACACCCTAACCTATATACATTCCACAAACTGCCTCCAGGCCAAGCGATCGGCCGCCAGCTCCCGTGCATCCTCCCAAGTCAAGTCCACGTCCTGCAGCTCTGACGCAAACTGCCGGCAAATTGTCAACAGCGGACGTCCAGGACGCCGAGAACCTGATGCTTTATAAAATAGGCAAGCATGGTGGCGGCTCTCGGGAAGCATACGTAGTATATGGCCTAGCCAGCCGAAACGCCTTCGCCGGATGACAGTAGATACCAAGGGTTGCTTCGTCCGTTGCCTCACTTATGTGTTCCTTACAAAGCGTACCGCATACCTAATATCATTTGATATTATGTAACTATTCTAAATACCTACATCATTAATGTTAGCAAAAAATAGTGTTAAAATAGTTTGGGTTACAGCATGACTTGATAACCTTTAGCGCAATCAATAAGACTGAGTGTACAGAAAATGGCTGCAAATTTTTATTACCCTTTCTGTAACTGCACTTGGTGTACCGAAGCAGTGCCAATGGGTGCGGATAAGGGAAAGTAGTAGTAGTAGTGGTAGTATCTGTAAACAATGTTTGTGAGTATTCTCGTTTGTAACTTTTATAAGGATTTTAATGTTTTAATTTCTTATTATTTTCTATATGTATACTTGTATAAATTCTGATTAAACCACTGGATTTTCGAGATCCTGGTAGTTTCATTAAATTTGTTTTAAGTACTAAATTAATAAAAAATAAACAGTTCTGATTTCTACGTTTTTTCTACGTCAGCAAATATAATAGTAATAATAAAATTTATTATCAAATACAATTTTTTTCCAGTTAATTATTATTATAGTTATAGACACAAAAAATATAATATTGTAAGAGGTTCCGTGGATACACAAGCAATTGTGTAATGTAATTGTTTTTTTTTAAACCACAAAGGTAATTTTTTTAATGATTAATTTGGTTTTTTCACTGCTTTATTTTTGACATTTTAACTAATTTTGTTTTATAATAATTCAATTCAATTGTATTTTGTTTAAATATTGAATTTGTAATGTTATATGTATATATTGTTTAAATTGTGATGTACGTATAAGGTTTGTAGATGAAAATAGATTAATTAATTAAAAATGTAATAGATCTTGAGTAAAAATATAATCACTTGGTTTACTTTTTTTGTCGCATTCATTGCCTACAATCGTCAAAATTTGAACAGCGGCACCAACATAATTTTATGTTTGTCGAATAACCCGAAAACATTTTAGACACAATTAATAATAGTGAATAGTTTTATAGTGAAAAGTTTCTGATCAAAGAAGTTAATATAAATATGAATATCATATTACATTTAAAAAAATAGTATCTGTTTTCATAAATAAAAATAATACAGTTTACTAAGTGAAATTAAGTGCATCTGCTACTACTTCTTTCCATTATCCACCTTGTGGTGCATAGGGCACTGCATTGGAATCACAAAAAGAAAAATTAAAAACATTAAAATCTACATATTATTATGGGGTTTGTTATTTATATTTTTTTACATCCCATGAGTCTTTCTGAATTTCAAAAATAGTAGTTTTTTTATTGAGTTGGTTGCATTTAATTATATTTATTCTCTCATCTGTTGCAGGTTTCTGATGACGTCTACCAACAATACATTCTGGATTCCAAGAACAATAGTCTTGCTTACTTGTTTCTGCGTCATCTACAGTCAAACACCTGAAGTAACATGGAAAACTAAATGCTTTATGGAAAATGACAGCGGAAACTGTGTCGACAACATAGTAAAAATTTTATCTAATTATTATGTTTGCGACATGGTCATTAATACCAACAAACTGCCAAAGGCAATCGGATACGTAAATGGTTTTGTTGTGGTCCTCATTGGGGCCCAAACACACATTATTCGCAACGACACATTACTACCTACTAACAAAAGACTGTTGATACCTCGCTGGGATGAGTTTTACGATAATGAAGAAAACAGGTTTTTCACAAAGAAAGGCAGCGTATACATGGAAAATACTGTAACAAAACAAGAAACGGAAATCATAACCAAAGGAGAATACTGCACCAGTAAAATATTCCTCGATAGAGCAGAAAATACTTTGTTCGTTCATTCCATCGGATCGAGCGATAATATTGGAAGTCTTTACGCCATCAAAATTGATTCGATGACAGTTGACGAAGCTAAATCAACGAAAATGGAGGGACCAGACGTAGACATCAGAACATTTTCCCCCGAAGGAGGATCCGACAAACTAATCCTCGGAATAAAAACACTACAAGGCGGGAAGATAGTCCGGCTCAAAAGACACCAAGGAAATCCGTGCTCGGTCAGTGACGTTGGAAAAGAAACAATTGTCAGTATTATCGACGACACTAAAGCGAAGATCCTACAAACAATAAGCAGTATTACTCCAAGTGCCGAAAGACTGCCATTCGGATCAGACGGAGATATAAAAACCCTTGAAAACGAAAACAAGAAACTCACACGAGATTTGAAAAATATGAAGATTCAATTTGATCGTTACATTTCTAGAATTACAGGAATGCCACTATCATATCAAATGTCAAAGGACATCCAAGCGCTATCCTTAGTGACAGATGAATCTGTAACAATCACCAATGTGTCCAAAGATTCTAACGAATTTCAAAAAGTTCCACACTGCCAATGTCCATCGTGGGTTGATTACGAATACGCAATACAAAAATTAGCCGAAAAGGATGAAATAATAATGAGCTTAAATATACAGCTGGCTTCTTGTAATAATTACTATTCAGATATATTCTCAAATTCAAATGGTGATACTTACAGTCACCACGATTACTTAGACATGTTATGATTCCAGAAGTCATTTAAACTCTTCAAAGATTACTTAAATTCCCCATTATTATTGAAATATAAGATTATATTATTTGATTCTTTATTGAAGTTATACTTCTTTGCGCCCGTTAGACACTTTGGGGTGGGATGTTGGTCGAGAAACCGCGTCACGCTGATTTTTAAGAGAAAATGGCGCTTAAGAGAAAATGGCGCTGTCAGTTCCTACCAGTTTGTTTTTATTATTCTAATTCGATGATTTTATTTGTAATTCTAATATTTAAAGTAGGCAAGTAGGTACCTACCTACTTATAATAAGTACTTGCTTTTAAAGTGCCTATCTGGAACGCCACATGATTACATAATTAAAAATTAAATTTTTATTTTTAATATTTTTATCATTCCAATGTGTATTTCCTTTTCATTTATCTATTAATTACTTTATTAAACTTTTTATTCGGTTTTTTTGTTGTTTGTTAAAATATTAAATATTAAAAAAACTATCATATCTACTATTATTTTTTTTCCGATGAACAAACAGAGCCATTGATACATTTTCTAAAAGACAAACTAGACTTGGTAATGTCGAATGACAAGAATCAAGGTACGACCAGATACGGAACGACCATTGATGCTGTATTTAGTAGATATCTTGAAAAGTTTGAGTCTAGAATATATGTTAGTTACTTTAGTTATCATAAGCCAATTGTGTCTTTCTTGGAATACAGTACGATTTCTAATGACCAACCAGAAAATGAGCAAGATGAAAGAATGATTATAGAAGAAATAACTGATAATGATAATATAGGTGTATAATATAATAATGAAGTCACGTATAATATATTGAATATAAATATATTGAATAATATTGAAAAATGTCTTATATTTCATTTATATATCCTGTCTGTTTGTGTGCGTGAGTGGGTGTATGAGAATGGCCAAAGAAGTATAACTTCCACCGTGTGGTCCGACGCACACCGATTTTTTTTTATTTATCGGTAATTGTATTGGGTGTATCGGTATTTTTTTAATGGAACCTTTTTACAGGATGAAGACAGTAATGCGCACTTTATACTGGACCGAAAACTGTACAGTTTCTTGTTCAGAAAACTGTACAGTTTCTTGTTCAGAAAACTGTAGTCTGTCTACATGCTAAATATGTATATTTTTAAGCGCGATTGTAAGAAATTGTTAATACAGGGTGTAACAAAACTCGTAGTACTACCAAAAAACTGGTGAATCTACATTGTATTTGGAGACGATTGTATAGTATGACTTTTTAATCTGAGCTTGAAAAAAATTTTTTTTCTTTTCACAGAAGTTTTCATAAGTAGGTATGGCAGATTATATAAAACTGCTCAAATTATTATTAAAACGCGTTATTTATTTGGTTTTCTTTATGGATAGTATTAATGTGACTAAATACTAATATTACTAAATACGTATATACTAAATATTTAATAACAAATTGCAAAAAGAATTCGAAAAAAAAAAAACTTCTTACTCAATTTTCTCGAAAACTGTCAAATTGAAAAATTTTATCATATTAAATCGACTCCATTTATTATGTAGATTCACTGTTTTCCCACTTGTACATCGAGTTTTGTTACACCCTGTTTAGCTAATAATGTAAATATGTTGTTCGTTTTTTACATTTTTAATTAAACGTTTACATAAAAAACGTTAACTGTCAGGTCAGCCAAACGTCGACCATTCAATATTCCATGCAGTTTTCGTTTTATACGGGACAGTTTGCAAACTGCACACGAAACTGTACAGTTTTCTGTCCTATATAAAGTGCGCCATAGTTGCTACCCCACACTCAGACATATTTAGGAAAAAGCTTGAAACTGGCGCTAATGATTGGCGATTTATCCAGCGTTTAATTTTAGTTTCTTAACATCATCTATTTTATTAAATTTGTCCATCTACAATACTGTGTACCTAGTAGAACTATTTATTAACTCAGATGTGGTCAATTTAGAAGACTGAAAAAAAGGGATGTTGGATGAAGGAATATAAATATGTTTTAATGAAAAGCTTCACTTCTTGTCAAAAATATTTTTATTATTATTTTTAAAAACATGCTTTTTAAAAAGAAACCAAAAAATACATTTATAACACTATGAAAAAAAATATTTTACCATCTTCCACAATATAGAGTTTTGGGATTTTCTAAATGAATTATCTTAATAATATATGCATCACAATAATAACACATGCTATTATTAAAGAAATCAATATTAATAAAGAAAAATAACTTTTTAACAACATTTTGAATGGGTACACAAATTTGTAGACAAATTACTGGATTATACCCATGCTGGGCTAATATCAGATATTATTTATGTGGATTATCTAGGCGTCTACAGGGCTTAAGACCTGTCATTGGCTGCGTTAAGTGGCCACTTGATGTACTACAACATTCCCCATTCCGCCCATCATCTGATAACCATATATGACAAATTTTTTTAACTTGTATAATATATTGAACTAGCGTTCGTAATATCACATTAGACGTGAATTTCTCACTGATGACATCTGTTGAGAAGGTTGTTAAGCATTTTTGGCAATCCGAACTTTATTACTTACTAGAAGACGCCTGAAGATGTCTCTCCAAAACTAACTTTCTTTACAGATTTAGAAATATTGAGTAAAGTCGGATCAGTGAACAAAAGCCTTTTGTAAAATTATCCACGTGAGTAATTTGGGTCTGTTTAACATTATTTAAACCAAAAAGAGACCTACTACGTATTTAAAAAAATCGTAAAATAATTACCATTTGTCACAATGGACACTCAATGATAAAACCATGAAATTTTGTTTGAAATTACCAAATACATTGATAATTTATTACATCCTGGATTTTTCCATAATAATTGTAGTGTGTATTTAATAAAAATTAATTTAATTAATATCTCAAGCTAAAATATCATTTTTGTGTAGGTTTAAGAAGATAAGGCACTTTGATGATTTTAATTTTAAATGATCACATAAACATATTGAACAATTTTTTTTAATCCTCTGAGAACTAAACATCAGTAATTCTACTTTCCATTCGATAAAATAAAACAAGATTTTTGATAAAAAAATTATAGAAAAAAATATTTCTTAACTTATTTTAGGTACAAAGATTTTTTTGAGTTACAAAACAATAAAATTATCTACTTTATCCTAAAACCAATATATAAACTGAGAGTTATATAATAAATAGTAATAATATATTACAATAGATTGTAAGGTACATAAGTTTTAGAACTATTTGTTCAAAATTCACATTCGTATTTCAGTTTCCAAAACTGACTCATTACAATATATAACCTTTTTAAATAAATTTTAAAAAAATGCATACGAAACTAAAAATATTATTTAAAAATATACGCAATAAATAGTGCTCTAAACAAACTAAATTATAATATTTTTAATGAAAATTTTTTATCTTCTGGAAGTATTGTAGTTAATTTTTTCAGAATATGAATTCTTAAAGCTATATTCGTGGGGTAGACAAATATAAAATTATGACAAATGTAAAATCCTTACATATCGATGGTGGAAAGGAAAAAGTGACTAAGCGACATAATATCTGCAAAGGAAAATGATACCTAGTATGAATAATTTTTCATTTATGTAGTTTATTTTTGCTCGTATACAATTCTGGGTAAACACAAAATATATTACGACCTATGGTAAATGTGAAGATTACATTATTAGCTATTATTAATTGTTATATTATATTTCACACAGACACTCTGTCGCCAGTTTGCGTCAGAGCTAAGGGACGTGGACCTGACGCCTATCAACTTAATACCAAGTACAATTCTTCTAACTAAATTAGTAAATAAATTAACACTGAACAAAGTCTACAAATGAAATAGTACGAAACATACGAACTTTCTCTCCGCGTCTGCGTCTGTCTAATAATAAAAATATTATCAAAATTATTGCTATTTGACACAAAAATGCATTCTAGTAAAGTTCATGAAATCCAGAAAATCTTCAGCAACCTAAAGCATTTGATTTCTAAACACACACCGGTTATTTTAAATTTTAAAGACAAAGGTTATATAATTTAAGACATTTTGTCTGGATTATTACTGCCACGCAATTTTTAAAACACAGTAAAAGCTAAAATACACTTGGCTCAAGAATAATTGTTTAGCCAACATGAGCCCACTTAGTGGGCTAAATACTTAGTTTTAGAAAAGGATCAAGTTATTTTGTCACAGTGACAATCGCGGAACAGTTTACAGTGACTAAATTTACATCCCAACAAGGAAATGTTACAATTCATAAACTTTTATTGTCCCTAGTTACAAATTACTATTTTTGAAAACTTAATTTGCAGTTGCGTAGTTTTATAAGCACATGATATATTTTTTGGTCTGCTTTATATCCCTGTGACTTTTCGCTAGTGACAAATTAATAACAGGAGCAACTGTGACACAAAAAGAACGGGTTGATACATTTCTGCCAGGAGCGTAGTAAGTGCCGCGACATAATGTCCCTCAGAACTAGTGCTGTTCGTGCCGGAATTAAATGTTTCTTATATAATTTTTACTTTTTCATTTTGCCAACTTCTTTCATGGCTCTTAATTTACAGGTTTTCGGGTATTTTTATGTACCTGCTACTTCTGTGATTTATCACCTGTGACAAATAAGTAACAGTAACTGTGACAAATATGGCAAAAACTATTTAAATAAATAAAACAAGTTTTTTTTGTCGCTCTTCCTGTGTTTTAGGATTTGCATAGCAATATTGAACTTCTTGTGATATATAAACCTATAAGTTATAATGAAGTAGCATGTTAGGTTAGGTTAGTAATGTAACAGTACACACAGCTTTGTTTGAATACTATAGTAAATAGTTTGGTAATAATACTTGTCCATCATTTGGACTGGATGGCCAAAGCGGCCACCAACTCCTGAAGATCCGTGACGAACCACTGGGACTTCTTCTTCACCTCGTCCCGCAACACGTTGCCACCGAAACCTGGGGGCAAAGATAGAAACTGTTGGTTTGGTGTACTAGAGCAGGGTCTTATGTACCAGTAGGTGTGGATAAGGGAAAGTATAGAAGAGTTTTCAGAACGTATGAATCATTATCGGAACGAGTAGCCTTTAAATGTATTGCAACATTACCAATTCTTGAATTTATACAGGATGTAACAAAACTCGTAGTACAACCCGAAAACTGGTGAATCTACATCGTATTTGGAGACGATTGTGGAATATGACTTTTCAATCTGAGCTTGTAAAAAAATTTTTTTTTCTTCTCACAAAAGTTTTCATAAGTATGGCAGATTATGTCAAATTGCATAAATCCTTATTAAAATGCGGTTTTTTATTTTGTTTTCTTCATGGATAGTATAAATTTGACTAAATACATGATATTTGATAGCAATTTGTAAATAAAATTCGGAAAAAAGATCAACTTCGTACTCAATTTTCTCGAAAACTAAGGGTCAAATCAAAAAAAATTATTCTACAAAATCGTCTCCAAATATTATGTAGATTCACTGGTTTCCCGCTTGTACGTCGAGTTTTGTTACACCTGTAATTATACAGGCTTGGCTTAATAGCCAATTTTTTTTAGAATATGTATTTAGTATAAAGCGTCCTTTAAACGGGACAGAAAACCGTACAGTTTCTTGTGCAGTTTGCAAACTGTCCCAAAAAACCTGTGTGGAATATTGAATGGTCAGCTCAACATTTGGCTGATCTGACAGTTAATGTTCTTTTATGTAAACGTTTATGTAGATATTGATATATTTCATGCTTGTAAAAACGTAAAAAACAAATAATATATTCACATTATTAGCTATATTAACCTTTTTCTGAGAGTAAACTAACGATAATAACTTAAAATAGCAATTTGACATCTCAACAAAGACGAGAAGATTGGAAGGGAATATGGACATCTAGGCGTTTACAGGGCTTATGACCTGTAAACGTCATAAGCCCTGTAAACGCCTAGATATCCATATTCCCTTCCAAACTTCTCGTCTCTGTTGAGATGTCAAATTGTAATTATCAGCCCGTAATGGGTGAAATCCAGTTTTTGTCTACAAGTATTTGGACACACTCAAAATGTTGTTTACTTAAAATAGCGCTTAAAAAATGTACATATTTAGCGTGTCTTTTGACAGACTTTACAGTTTTCTGTCTACACTTAATTCAAACATATTTTTTCTAGTTTGTTTGGTTACGTTAAGAAAAAGATAATCATTTAATTAAAGATAAAAAATTATTTGTAAGTAAAAATAAATGTCGGGATATGTTACCAATGAATGCGTCGGCGGCGGGCTGGCCTCCAGATCGGTGGCTCCGTCTCCGATCATCACAATCCTCTTGTAGTTGTGGAGTTCCTTCAGCTTCCTGATGACCACTCCCTTCCCACCGCTGCGAGAAGTCGGCTCGTTCTCGTCGAAACCGGCGTAATCACCTGGAAACAAATTCAACATTAATTTAGACAACACGAGACTAGGGTAATTACTAATTACTACTACTTCTATCCCTCTCCACATCCAATGGTGCATAGGATATTGGTACACCAAATGCAGTGAAGGCAAGAGGATCAGTCTTTCGCTTCAGTGCCAGTGCAAGATTTCAAATATGAAATATTATTGTATTTTTATGTGAAAAACTTTTTTTTTTAAATATCTCATATAAAAAAAATTATACATTGTTTTGCTCAGCTCATCTGACCTGTCTATTCATCAAGTTGATTTTTTTTTGCAAATTGTTATCAAATATGGTGTATTTAGTTGCCATACTTATGAAAACTTTTGTGAGAAGAAAAAAAAAATTTTTCAAGCTCAGATTAAAAAGTCATATTACACAATCGTCTCCATATACGATGTAGATTAACCAGTTTCCCGCTTGTACATCGAGTTTTGTTACACCCTGTAGAAACAAATTATTACCTTAATTATAGATTTAGCATAGATAGTGTACAGAATTTCTAACTTTTATAGGAAAACCAACGTTTTCAATCATATTATTATAAAAAATATTTTATAAGCTAGGAAATGGCTGTCCAGAATCATAGACCTGTTAAGTTAACACTAGACAAGCTATTTCAAAAAGAGCTGTCAAATTTTATGTTCCATCGTATTTTAAAGTGAAAAAAAGACAACTATAAATATCTATCTTCCACTATCTAATGCATTTCAATCATTCTGTTTCCCTCTAACAAGTTGAGATTGAGTCTATCGACTAAATCTTCCTAGGACTAGAACATGTGACGGAAGAAAATAGCCTATCTATGTAAAATTAACATCACTGTCCAAAATTCATTAATTTCAGCTGCACCTATTATTATGCACGATAAATCAAATTTATAATATATTTATTACCTATGGCATTTCGCACTGAAAATATCCATAGTAATCATTACAGGCCAATATAATACATTATTATCAAAGAGAGAAAGTTTGCAATCTCTTAACTGGTTCAGTGCGGATTTGTATTTTTCTAAAACCAGTTTGACAAAAACGTAGACTGTTATGTCTAAAGGTTATCTTCGTATCTGTCATGCCACTGTGATAATGACAATTAGGATGTTGATAATACCAAGTATTGTATTTTTCCAGTAGTTATCAATATTGTTTTTAAAGAAATAGTCCCACAATAGGGATTGTAAAAACATAATTTTTATCTTAATTTTAAGCCTTGGAATTCAATAACGGAGTAAGACATTACAGATGACGTTTTTAGAATAAATTTTACTCAAGGGAGTGGAAGAATAAAATTAGCTCAATTTTTTTTTCTTTTGTAAAAAATACTATTTTCTTTCTCGCGATAGAACCAAATCTTTCGACTGTCACGCTACTTTCAAATATCCAGAAATAGCTGAGCCAAAAAGTACAAATTAGGATACAAATCTAGAAATTCTAGTCTAGATTTCACAACTCTATCAACGGAACCACAACCCGAATCAAATTAGAAAGAAATATTTTAATTCTTTGATTTTATTCTCATAAAAAAAATAGAAAAAAGGACATACTTAGTCACTTTCTTTGGTTCTACGCTACGACTATATTCAGTACGACCCTTTTTGTGCGCTTAGGTGACCTGTCACCTAAGTGCTTTAAATGCACCTGTGCATTTAAAGCATCCGTTTGCAGTCAATCCGTTTTTAAATATTGTTTTACGAGGAATCTTTTGAATTATTTTTTTTTTTATTTTTCACAGAAATATTTTAAATATTCATTACTATTCAAACAATATATGTATACATATGGATTTTAAAAAATCCATAATAGAAAAAGAAATACAATATGTCCTACTGAGTTGCCTATGCAAAATAATAAAAAAAACTTCAATACACAATAAATATGTAAGGCAATTCAAGTAGTTACTGTGAAAAAAAATATATTAAAAAAATATTAGCATATTATTATCAGTTCAAACATAATATATTTACGTGTAATGAAAAAAACAGGTTTTTTTACTTAACACATTATCATGTTACCAGGCACATGCTAAATAATAAATGTAAATATTTAATTACAGATATCAATATCTTTGTTCTAATCTAGATATCTGCTTATAACTGGTTTTCTCTGTGATTATTATTACAAGACAAACATCTCCGCATGTGTTCAAATCTAAAGTTTGCTTATTCCATTCCAAAGTCAACGTTCATCGTTTTAAAAAATCTGTTTGTATTAATTTTTTTGTGGTGAGATCTAGCTACGCAAGTAGAATAATGCATATTTATTCATAAACAACATTTTAAGTGTGTCCAAATACTTGTAGACAAAAAATGGATTTCACCCATTCCGGGCTAATAATTACAATTTGACATCTGAACAGAGACGAGAAGTTTGGAAGGGAATATGGATATCTATGGCCTGGTAAATGTTATAAGCATAACAAATTGAAGATTCATCTTCAGGCGTTTCCTAGTAGGTGATATAATTCGGTAAGAATCTCACTTGCAATCATAAAGGTTTCTGCTAAAATGCTTAGCAATTTTCTCAATGGATGACAGAGAGTGTTCACATGTGAAGCGTCGCGCCATTTTACTGTATATTGGCAGATATGGATATCAAATACTAGGTGAAATGGGGAATGTTGTAATACATCAAGTGGCCACTTAACCCAGCCAATGACAGGTCATAAGCCCTGTAAACGCCTAGATATCCATATTCCCTTCCAAACTTCTCGTCTCTGTTGAGATGTCAAATTATATTTATTCATTTCAATGTGTCGAATGAAGTAAGTATGCCCCTGCTTTATTATTTCCAAAAAAATATGACGTTCTTATGGCTTTCACTTACTTATAGCATTATTTAATACTATGGATGAAGAAACAATACCATCCAAACGCCAAGCGTTGAATTATAATTACTTTTCATCTTTTGACCGACCGGTGATACCTACTGTTAGGTTAATAATATGGGAGAAGGGCAATGATATTAATATCATTGGAGAAGGGCTGTATTTGTATACAAAATTTAGCCGAATGTTGATTGGCTAGTATTTTCTTTGCCTCTATGCACGTCATCCAGCAGATATATTAGGAATGAAATAAACAGACATGGGCGAAATTCGCTTCTCTATCGAATTTAATATTTTTAGCAGTATTTTTTCTTCGTCGACGGTATGTTACACTCCACATGTATCAGAATTGTAAGAGACGATCTTAATTACATGCAATTAACTCCTGGTCCACCACAATTCTAAGGACCCTAATGTTTCTTTTTAATTCAATATTTGTACCAATAATTTTGTAGTTTTCTATTATTATGAATGAAAAAATAAACAGTGTTATCATTTCATAACTTTATTTTCTTTTTATTGACTTTTCCACTATCTTGGGAATTCAATAAACAAAGGGAAACAATATGTTTATTAGTGACTTGCGTCACAGTGGTTGAATCAACTTCAACAACAATAACAACAGCGTAACCGTACGCATTAATAAGTGTGGGTTTGTATTTAACAACTAATCTGAATGGGTCAGAAAAACAAAAACAATAAATTTTCCACTGTCGTGAAGATAAAAAACGAATGCATCATCTTGTCAACCAGCGGAAATTTTTAAACAAACAAATAGGATTGTATATTAAACTGTACAACTGGTACAAACCAGAAAACAATATTTATCAACGGCTAAAGAAGGCAATCGTAATCAAAACAGCGTTTTTTTAATAAGATAAAGAAGTGTTTTACTTTCTGGGTACTAGGCTGCCTTAATTGTTTATGTAATAAAATACCAAATATCGGAAAATGTTGGATTTAATCTATAGAAGGCGTTCATTTCAATTATGCATCTTTTACGGAGATGAAAAAAAGAGGCTACAATATTAATGTACATGAAAAAATTTAACTTGTTAGTTTGATAAAAAAGAGCTTAAACTAACTTTCTCTTGCCGATTTCATATACCTGTTAATTAAGATTTTATAAGAAAACTAAAAATGGTAATTTATATGTATACATCGAAACGTAATAAACCTTTTTAAATTTCTGATAGTTTTAGTAAAAAATGCAAAGTATTGCTGCGGTAGTAAATTTGTTCATATGGCAAAAAAATTATACATATTGAGATTTACAAATCTTTTAATGCCTCTTTTTTTTTGTGCTCATTTCAATGATAAATAATTTATCAAGGATATAATATAAGAATTTCATAAAATGTAACATCAAATAATAATAATATAGTCATAATTAGAGGTATTGTTTACTGCTTACCCAGCACACGTCTACCTATTCATATTTTCTTATAAATTGTTTCCGACAGATCGATAACAAATCAATTAGTTTCAAGTCACAAGACATTCCCACTGCTGCCAATAAGAAATAGATTCTCACCGTCGACGTAGAACTTGAGTCGGTTGGCGAACACATTCTCCAGCGGAACTCCGATCTGCTCAGCGACGGGAGAGATGAGGCAGCGGAAACCTCCGGAGACCAGGTACACGGGAACTCCTCGGCTGTGCAGCACGTCCACTAGATCTCTGCAGGAGATAGGAAAGAAATGCTTAGTAAACACAAGTCATCCGAACACTTTAATGATAATCGTGATGGATTCAGTTCAAGATCAAGGAAAGATGAGATACATTGATGCAATCATCGTGTTTAACAGAAGACAGGGGATGTACGTAGACAGCACAGGATAGAGTGAAGGAAACAGGCCTTGTAAAATAGTTAATTCATTCATTTATTCTATATTTGTTTCCTATTTGGAGCATTCCACTTCGTAGTGTAGTGGTTATGCTACCATGCATGAGGTCTCGTTTTTGAATATGATTTGTCATTTTCAGTAAACAAAGCATTTTATATTATTTAAAGGTTGAAGACCGAAGTATCCCAATTGAATTTTTATCATTTTAATCAGTGTATTTATATCTTATAATATAATTAATCACATGAAAAAGTCTGAACAAGGCACGTCAGATAGTCTGACTTTATTAGACCAATTTAAAGGTTGAAAAAATATATGAAGATAAGCGCTCTGTGCGAATATATAAAATACATTCGTACATTGCGTAGCAACAGATTAATTCTTCAGCGTATAATTTAAAATTAAGAGTAATAATAGGTACTTAAAAATGTAAATTAAAGAATATAAGATAACGCTAATATTACAAAAACAGAGCTAATTTATCTGCGTTATTGATCTTATCATTGTGAAAAATGAATATTTGGAATCAATTTAAAGTGGAACAGGCATATTGTCGTCAATTTGTTTGGAGTTTGGATACAAACAGTATTGAGCGGAATATTCCACTGGGCGTGAGGCTTAGCAACAAGTGTTCATGACAAACATTACACCAATCCCAAGGCTGTTCACACGTGCTGACTTACTGCCGTTAATTACATATTAATACAAACAATGTTTGTTAAAAACCATATCATTTCAATACGGTACTT